>CAOLHI010005404.1:0-70559 GCA_948474755.1 Ctenosaura bakeri
TTTTTTACTATTATTGCAATGAATTATTCTATTCTATGGCCCTTTCCAAACTACACTGTTACAGTGCTATTATTATTAAGGAGGGGTCTTTGGAATCCTCAGCCAGAGAGCTCTTTGGCCTCAGTAAACTACAAACCCCAGAATTCCACACGATGTTGAAAGTGGAAAGTGGAATAATAGCACTACAACAGTGCAATGTGGAAAGGCTGTGTATTTTTATATCTTTCTTTTTACAATTTTCTTCGAACTTAACAAATATTATCAGATGCATGTGTGTGTACATATATATATATATATAGAGAGAGAGAGAGAGAGAGAGAGAGAAAGAGAGAGAGAGCAAGCTCAATCCCTGGTTATCCACTGCCGTTCTGAGGGCCATTTCCACACTAGCCTGTTATAGCATGATGATTCCACTTTCAACATCCTCTGGAATCCTGGGGTTTGCAGTTTCAGGAGGGGCCTGCCGGCCCCTCCCAAAGCTGCAAACCCCAGGATTCCAGAGGATGTTGAAAGTGGAATCATCACGTTATAACAGGCTAGTGCGGAAATGGCTGAGGTCTTGCAAAGTGAGGACTGTGGTTTCCTTCATTGAATCCATCCACTTGTGATGCTTTTCTTTTTTTACTGCCTTTGAGAAGGAGAGAATTCTGATTTGGGGAGGCAGTGCTCTCATCCCCAACACTCATAGCTACATCCCTATTTAAAGAACCTGGGATGATACCTCCTGTGGGCATTGTGGGCCATGCTGGTTGGAGGAAAGTCCATTTCATGGATTTGTGTTTGGCCATTTCCTGCTGGTGGAATTCCATGTATCATTCAAACTGTATGCTGAAATCATGATTCTTCTACCCACTGCTGGCCTTTTCTAGCCACCTCTGGGAGGGTTAGCTAAGCAGTTGGTTAGTAGCAAAAAAAAAAAAGGACCTGAAAAGGGGGGAGGGATGACAACTCCCTGAAAAATATATCGAGCTTAACAGAAGAAATGCTGCATTATTCATAAGGTGCCATTTCTGATTTGTGTCAGATGACACGTTTCCCTTCATTTGTCCTAATTACCAATACTGCTTTGTGAAATAGAATTTGGGGGACGTATTTACTGCCTGTCAAACAGCATATTTATGTCATTCCCCATAATTATCAATTTGTGGGACTACATCATTGCTACTTCTTGAGTTGTCACTTTGAATTATTTGGAAGGCATAAATCTAAAAAAAAATAATATGCAAGGGGTTTCAGATGTATTATTTCATTAAAAATGTACTATATAGGTTCCAGGGAAAGCTTCTTTTTTAAAAATAAAAAAAGAAAGAAAAAAGAAAAGGAGTGCATCAACCATTTTTACAATTATTTTGTTCCCAAACAAGTCATATTACATTATGAATCAGTTGCCTGCTTCAAAGAGCTGTGTTTTTGCTGCACTTCCAGTGGTGTGTTAAAAGAATTTACCTGGGGCTTGTTGGGGGGGAGGAGATTAAGTTGATAAAGCCATCCAGAGGATAAAATATGAAAATGCTGTCCACAACTTAGTTCTTTACTCCTTGATAAAATATCATTTCAATGAATCCTGCTGTCTTGTATAAGTTCCCTTTCACTTACTGTTACTACGGTTATGATATGTCTGGTGAGAGCACTAGATATCCTTTTGATATCAAATAATTTGGCCTTTGCTAGACCTTTCTCTGCCACCCCACTCCACGTGTTTGCAGAGGTCCACCGGACAAGCACGTATTGGGCACGGCCGTTAATGGTTGCACATTCCAAACCTCATTCCGGCAGGCAACTTAAGCCTCTCTGATGCTTTAGGGAAAAACCTCCCTGCAAACCAACTTTGCTTGGCGCGAATCTTTACAAAGATGCATGGCCAAGAGCTGAGCCATTCCTTTATGTTGAGCCATTTGCATACTATTGTCATCGAGCGCTAAGCCCGTCATGTAAAACCTGACCTTTTCCAACTCCTTTGTCCAGCTCCAAATTTCCTTTGTTCTCACCGAGCATGTCATAGCCTGTAGGTAAAATCCACCCTATAAAAAGTCCCCATTTTCGGGACTACCTCGGAACACTTTGGACTTCTATCCCACCTTGCTGTCGGTTTGTCCAGCGAGTCGCCCCCTCAGCAAACCGCGCTGAGCTTTCTTCCCCGCAACCTCCTCTTCTCTCCAGGACTACGAGACCAGGTGTCGTATTACCCATTCCCCAAAGCTCTCCATTTCTATTTCTAAGTTAGTTAGTGTATGTCGTGTCTTTCATGTTGCTGTCTTCAATAAAATATTATTTGTTACTTTAAAACCTTGTCTAACCGCTTTCTGACCTGAAGCCGTAGACATAGGGTAAAAGATCCTAGCTAAAGTTACCCTGCCTCTCGTTAGCTTAAGAGAGTGCTCAAGCGTAATTTCCCCATCTTGTGCTTTTATTTGGTTATTTGGGGGGCCCTCCTGGGATCCCCAACATACAGGGTAACATTACCAATGTGAACAAATGGGACTCTGACTCAAAATCCTCTATTGGGAAGGAGCAAATGGTAAGGACCAACAGGGAATTGTCAGTGGTGGCATCCTGCATTTTGAGATTCTTTCTCTAGGACATTCAAGAAAGCTAACACTCCTCTGTGATTTAGATGGCTAGTGAAGACTTCATTAAAGGAAGATGTAAAGGACTGATTCTGGCTCCTTTATTTCTTCACTGTTTTATTTGTGCTGCGTTGACAACCACTGGGATCCATCCTGCTTGTCCTCCTGCTTACCATGATCATAATCATCTATATTTATACCTTGCCTTTTCCCCAAGTTTGACATCGAGTGGTTAGCATATCAGACTAGGGCCCAGGAAGCCTGTGTTTAATTCCCCAGTTAGCCATGAAAGCAGAAGAGAGGACAGTTTCACTTTTAGCAGTGTTGCCAGGCTTTCTAAATAGGAGTAAGGGATGGTCGATATTTGTGACACATGGGAAGAAGGGTGGAGGCCTGATTATGAATGTATTTATAGCAGGCACACTGGGGAAGAGAGCGCGTTTTCCAGAAAAGTCAAACTGTCAGGTTCAAGGCAAACGGTGAATCCTTCACCTAGAGGAGTTCTCATTCAGTTGAGGATAGTTGAACAGGTGGGGTGTTTTCTCAGAGAAAACATAGTGAAGGGGCAGAAGAGAAATCCTCCTGTTAAATCCGGCCAATGAGAGTGGGCTAGATTTGGGAACATAGCCTTTGGCGAAGAGGAAAGCCAGTGGGATGTGCATTTGTGAGAGAGAGACCTGTGCCTTTATCATGTTATAAAGAGACAAGAAACTGTTTAAAAGTATTCTAAACATTTGCTTAAACTTGGGCCCATTTATAAAATCAATACTTTATTCTGTTTGTTGTTTTAATTAAGATTATATTTTCTCATAAAGTTGGTCTCTCAACTGAATGGCCCTTTTTGCAAGCTTTTTTTTTGCGCGAGTGCCCCTTGAGCGTCGCGCAAATGGAAGCGTTGCTCGGTATGACGCACTCCCACTCGCGCGACGCTCATGAGGCTAAAGCGGGGCGCGTGCGCATTTTTGATTTTCGGCTTTAAGCCGAAAATACTGCGCATTCGCGCAATGCTCACAGCACCCTCACACACTTACCTGTGTGCGGTGTGTCACCAAGCCGGCCTGGTCGCGCTTCCTTCCTCCCACACAGCTTACAGCTCCCAGACTGCACTGCAGAAGGAAGGGGCGGGGCGCGAGTGTGACGGTCGTGCTACAAGGAAGGCGATGCGGGAGGCAAAAAGGGCTTTCGTGAGCAGCTCGCGTGAGTGGCTGTTCACGCGAGCGCCGCTCCCCACTGCCGTGACAAGGTAAGGTGCGAAAAGGGCCAATGATTCTTAGGGGTTATAACCATCCAGAACCACACTACCATCAATCTCTAAAAGGGATTTATTTAATAAATGAAAAGCTTTGCCCTGGTTACACAAGGGTGGTGGTTTTTTAGGGGGTGGGAGTGCCACAGTTGTGTGTGGAGTGGCAAGGTGCTTTCACAGACTTGCAGGGGGGGACAAAGCTGCCATCCCAGTCTGAAGGAAGAAAAAAGTAAGGTCTTGCCTGTCTGTTGTTGTGTATTCTCCACAGACCCCAACAAGATTTTGATCAAACTTTCTAGCCCTCAAATAATGCAACCTTTTATAATAAGCCTACCTCTCAGCCTAGCTCACCTCCCAGTGAGGAAAAAAGGATGATTATATATCACTTTGGTCTGAATGTCCTGTACCATGACCAAAACCACCCTAAAGTCAACCCCCAATTGAAGACAGATCAACAATTTTTAAAATGTCCATTTAAGAACAGGGAAAAAGGAGACAAATCATTTAGAAAAGTTCATTTTTGAACTACAGCTCTCCGGCCCTTTCTGCAACTCACCTTTTTGCAGAGTTGGGGTGCAGGGTTCACGCAAGCAGCCTCTTGTGAGAGGTTCTCGTGTCCCCATTGCTTCAGTTCCACAGTTGCTGCCTGCTTGCGAGGAGGTAGCACGAGAGCCCCTGCTCTTCCTTCCACAGTGCAGCCTCTGATTTTCCCAGACTGTGCTGGGGCAGGAAGTGAGAGCGCTGTGGCTCTGGCACTCTGCACACATGGCAAGTGCATGCAAGGCCACAGAGCAATGCACGATCACGCACCACTTTTGGCTCAAAGCCAAAAATGAAATAGTGTGCAAGTGGCACCTGCCAGACCCAGGAGCATTGCGCGATTGTGAGTGCATCATGTGGACCGCTCCTCACAGTCACGCGACGCTCCAGGGGCCCTTTTGCATGGCAAATGTTGTGCAAAAAGGGCCTCGGAATCTGCTGCTAGCCATGATGGCTAAGGTTTCTGAGAATTGTCAACCAGTAAAAAGGCAACCCACTCCATCTCTGAGGACAATATATATCCATTCTGTAGAAGTTCTACAGTTATGGGGCCACAGCTGAAAAAGCCCTGTTTCTTATTGTGCCCAACAATCTAACTGATCTTGACGACAGGCTAAGGAGTAAGGCTTCTGTAACTGATCTTATATATCTGAGCTTCATTCCAGAAGGAGTACTAAATGGAGGGGAGCATATGTGCCATTTAGGACAGGCAGATCGACAAAAGAACTTCAGCAGGAACACCAAAGACTATTTAGAGCAAAGCCCTGTAACCCATCTCGACATGATTATATTGTGTGCCAATATAATGAGCCCCTTTCAAGAAACTTACTGTATTGTATTCCAGCGTAGGGTTATACAACGGCAGATAAAAAGCTGGTAATTTGTACTATATCAAAGCTCAAGTGCTTTTGCAAGGTTCCGTCCCTCCCTAAATCTCTAGAAGCAAAAGAAAGAGAATGTTTCGGGAATGAGCAGCATCAGAATCAATGGCTGTGAGATAATGAGGCTCTGATTCTACCATAAGCCCAAGGCTGGCTGGCAACATGTTCGAAGATAACAATGTCTCCTTATACTGGAAGCCTGTGAAAATGAAGGTTTGATCTTCCAATAAGGATGACTTTCAGTCCGAGCTGAGAGCAGGGGCTTTGAAATCTATGTGAACATTTCAGGTTCAACCTAACCTACTGTACTCTTCATGAACTTCACCCATAGTTATCCAACATGTCCTTACCTCTACCTTTTCTCTATAGAGCTGCCCCAAGGTATTTTGCTGCCTAAGGTAACAAAGTGGCTCCTCTCCCACACTCCATGTACAGAATTTGATTCCTGGATGGGCAGTGGAACCAACCAATGGGATGGGGTCCTCCGTGACATCTGAGGGCATTAGCCTAGTTTAGGGGATGCCAAACAAGAATTATAGTCTCTTCTGCCCTGGAAAATAGTGGCTGGCGGCTTCCATGTCAGTGGGCCAGTGAATCTACTTCAGAGTTTTGTATGAACTTTCAAGAAACTGTCCAAGGTCCTTAACCCCAACATAGGTTTTGAACTAAAAGACTGAAATCAAAATCAAAATGGATTTACTCTCCCCCTGCCCTTCTATGCAAGGAGATGGTTGTGAGCTATACAAGAGGGATCTCTCTTATGAGAAAGTTGGGTTGGTAAAACCTTGGCCATCTTGCTACTTGGGACTTCATTTCCCAGATGTCTCAGCTAGAACGGCCAGTGATAAGGGATTGGGAGGTCTATAGGCCAAAATATCCAGAGGACCAGAGGGTTACTTGGCCTAAATCCCCACTAGAGTTAGACCCACTGTATCAGTGGAAGTTTTGTAAGTGTTGACCTACAATGTTTTCATTGATTCAGTGGGTCTTGGGACTAACAGACGGATTTATATCAAAGGTTTCTATTCTATTATCTAGCTGCACTGTATACAGCATGTGTGTTCGAAAATATACTTTGATGGCTAGTGTCTCTTTGCTCTATTTCCCTTTAGACTCATATAACTTTCTCTATTTCTGTATTTCAAACAATCTCCTGTTGTGGCATGTCTCAAGCCTGCATCTGCCTGAAAGCAAGAGCCACTTCAAGAGCAAACTCTCCTTGCCTTTTCCAAACCAAACCACCACCTTTTGCTCTTCTGCTCTTCCTGATGAGATACAATGCATTGTGCCTTCCTGTTGTGGCCAGAATGCCTTCTTCTCTGACTCCAAGGGAAATTTCTCTAGCCTCATTGTTTCCAAAAGCAAACAAACCCAAACTATTTATTTCATTGTTGCTGGCATGCTCATCCCACTGCTATGGTTGCTATTCTGATATTTGAGTTTCTTAGCCATGTGGAATATAATTAAAGATGATCTGTACATAATTAAATTCTGTGTACATTGTGCAGGTATATTTTCTCTGGAGATACCGTGTCCTGTAGTCTATACTCTTCCCAGATCTCCTCTTAGGGACCCTTGCTCAAAGACAATCAGTACCCCAAATATAATTATTAATTCCTACTAAAATAGATTCATATAATCAATAGAACTGATGTAAGTGCCGACTTACCATTGATTCAATGGCTCTGGTCTAAGTAAGGCCCACAGATGATCCAGGCAAGTATTTTCACCTCCCCCAACCATTCTGGGAATCCCATTGATTTCTTGTCGATGGCAAAATAGGGGAGGAGAGAAGGAAAGATGCTGCAAGGAAGATGGTGTGAACAGAAGGAGCACTTAACCCTTTTTGGTCCCCTGTGATCATCATCAGTATGTACACTGTTTGCCATGCAAAAATGTTGTTTTACATGAAATAACTTTTTGTGGAAACTCTTTTTTTGTTGTTGTTGCAAAAAACCAAAAACAGTATTGCGTTACTACCACCCCAACCTCTCTCATCTGTTGGTTTCCTTAGAATCAGAGAATCATAGAATCTTAGATTTGGACAAGACCACAAAGGTCATCTAGTCCAACCCCCTACCATGCCAGAAAATGCTGCTACAGCATTTTTGAAATATGTCTCTGGTTAAAGACTCCCAAAGATGAAGACTCCACCTCTAACCGAGTAATCCATTCCACTGTTGAGATTTTTAATAATTAAGCTAGAGTCATTACTATTAATTTTTTAGAATTATTATCATTTTTTGATGGTTGCCACTGTTCTTTCATGTCCGATAATTAGTTTAAAGTAATATAGAATAAGTTGATAAGTGATTATAACTTATTATAAGGGATTTTTTTATTAATCGACAAATTGTGTAGGTACAATTAGGATGATAAGAGCAATCAGCAACAAGTACTAACTCTTTTTTCTTTTTCCTAATTATGATGTGCCATGGTATGTATATATAATATTGATTTTTTTTGTTGGATTTTAGATGATAGATTTAATTTGCCAGTTTGCATGTAGGTGATTTGTTACTGTGATATTTTGATTTTTTTAATAGAGTTTTTGTTGTTCTTTTCGTTTACTTCTTTGCATGTTATTTTTTCTGTGTATATACTTATTTTGATAAAAATAAATTAGAAGAAGGAGGAGGAGGAGGAGGAGGAGGAGGAGGAGGAGGAAGACAATAACCAGAAATGCCTTATCACCTATGAAGGATATATATATGCATATATAATCCATACACACACACACACACATATCATCCACAGCACCATGCTTGTAACTCTATCAAAAAGGAGGAGTAAGATTAGTTTGGCATGACTTGTTTTTGAGGAACACATGCTGGCTCTTTGTACTCACAGCATTCCTTTGCAAGTGCACAGACATTAACTGTTTAATGACCTGTTCTAGAATCTTTCCTGGGATCAACATCAAGTTTATTGGCTGGTAGTAGGAGGTAGGACCTCCTTTCCCCCTCGCTCTTCTCAAACCCATGTTTGCTGTTGCATGTCTAGCTGTAATTATCAATCAATTATTAACTGATTAATAATGAATTAATCATTTATTTGTTATTAAATATTAACCAACTGATTAATAATCAATTGACTGTTCTTGATTATTGACTATTATTAATTCATAATTCATTATAATCAATTAAGTTACAATTAAGAGGACTACACTACCTTGAATGGTGGTGGAGTCTCCTTCTTTGGAGGTTTTTAAACAAAGGCTGGATGGCCATCTGTTTGGAGTGCTTTGACTGGGCTTTCCTACAATGGCAGAGTATTGGACTCAATGGCCCTTGTGGTCTCTTCCAACTCTATGATTCTATAATGTATTAATTAGAATACACTGCTTAACTGACATAGAGGAGGTCCTCTAAACCTAAAGGAGGCTGTTGACTTCAGAGAGTCACCCTCTGTCTGCAGAAAGTAACCAAAACAGTGGTGAAGGGGCACAAAAGCTTGTGTAACTCCCTTCCTCATATGTTTAGTTTGCTCATGTTTAAAAAACCTGAATGGGACTTGAGCTGTATTTTAAAAATCCCTGGATTAGTGTTGGTCACATAGAATTAATTAAAATATTAAAATGCTAATCATTAAGTGTCTGTCCTCACCATCCCTTATGCCTGTGTGCTGGGACTTTCTTTTTTGAAAGCTGATTGTACCTAAGTCACTCTGAGAGCCTTTGTTCTCCTGAGCCAGGGATTACTACAAAATAATCCACTTCACATACAGAATTGAATATATATAATGATGCCAAAATCATGATACGCTTATTATTATATGCATGCACACACTCATTTCCTCATTAATGATTGCATATTACTATAGTAGCATCATTTCTACCTGGGAGCCAAAGTGAATCCAATGACAGGGAAAGCATCTACATGATAGAGTTATAACAATACGATACCACTCGTACTTCGATAAGGCACTAAGAATTCTTGCTTATGGAACTTTAGTTCTCTACAGTACTAGAAGTCTTTAGCAGAGAATTCTAAGTATCTCCCCAAACTACAAATTCTAGGATTCCATAGGATGGAGCCATGGCAGTTAAAATAGTATCAAACTGCTATAACTCTTTAGTGTTGAGGGGCCTTCTTGATATACTTAGGGTCCTTCCACACTACACTGTTATAGTGCTATTATTCCACTTTCAACATCCTGTTGAATTCTGGGGTTTGTAGTTTACTGAGGCCAAAGAGCTCTCTGGCTGAGAATTGTAAAGGCCCCTCCCTAAACTGCAAACCCCAGGATTCCATAGGATGTTGAAAGTGGAATAATAGCACTATAACAGTTTAGTGCAGAAAGGCCCCTAGTCTTTCCTTGAAAAGCTGATGAGAACAACTGCAAGAAAGGAATTAGCTTACTGATTAAAATGGTATGATGGGAGTGGGTGTTTTTGAGTGATTTTTAGAACACAACAGTGTCTGCACAGAGGAAGCTATGTTTCCCCTCTACCCACTATTTAGGTCCCACTGGCCTCCTCCCACAGCCCTCTAACAATCCCCAGCTAAGTGCGGCCATGGAGAAACATTCAAGAGGAACAGATTAGAGGGAAGTAAGCCACAGTTGGTGTCAGATGTTTTTATGTTTGGAGATAGTTAACCAATCCAAATACATCATTCCTTCTTTACAAGAAAGGTATGGTAGACCCAGTGAAACAAGGTCCATGGGCTGCTCCTAGAAGATGTTCTCTTCTAAAATCAGTGGGTGACCCATGAGTGAGGGGATTGTAATGCAAAGAGCTGTAGGGCTGTCAATCTCGTTCAAATAAGTCACAGGTAATCTAGCAGGATGAAGAAAAGGAACAAGAAGAAGGTTATCATCCAGTCCAAAAGTCATCGTATCAAGCCAGTAATCCAGATAAGTGAAGCCAACAAGAGTCAAGACACCATTATCAATCACAGCTGGTCCAAATGTCAAGAGCATATGAACACAGAGTCCATGGCTGCTCTCTGTGCAAGCAACAAAGACTCCAGGGAGCTGCTGGGAGATTTATAGGTAGTCACCTCTGGCTGCCAGGTACTTAATGAGTCAGCATTTCCTATTTAACAGACACTGAGCCCTAAAAAGCCTCTCTTTATTTCTTCGGCAAACTTCAAAAGAAAGGGGTGCATCTTCCTAGGCCCCTTCTGCACTACCCTCCCAACGCACCATGGTAACTGGAGAAGGATAGGACTGCAAGAACAGTTCTGCATGATGTCATCACGGTCCCGTCCTTCTCCTGTCCTCAGGCAGCACAATCACTGATTAAATCATTGACGGGTTTTCCCTGTCAATGACCCACAATTGTGCCACCATCCTGGATTTACCTGGTCTGCGGAATGGTAGAGCTTCCTGCCTCAGAGCAGCCTGGGAAAGTACACAACTATGCTGTGGAAGGAAGAGGTGGGGCCATCACACTTCCTTCATCACGGAGCTAGCCAGTGCAGAGGGGAGTGCTCTTGATGCGATTCCATGCACATTTAGCTCCTCTCCTGGCAGTGCTGATGGCAGGATCACCATTGGACGCCACTGTGAAAAGGTAGGGTGTGGAAAGGGCCTCTGTCTGCCACATCCTGCTGAGAAGAGGGCCCCTCAACTGTTTCAGCCCACAGTTCCCTGTATTTGGAGAGGCTGCAGTTATCTGGAGCCATAAACTCAGAGCAATCTGATGCCTTTGTGTCCGATCCTTCTGATTAGGGTGAATTATGAAAGAAGGTCTATCTATATCCAGAAGATTTTGATTGGCCCCAGATTCTGTACTGTCTACATCCACAGATAACACATAGTTCTATTTAATGATAGGGCTGACCTTGGTGCATGTGTGTAAGGATACTTTTCTCTTCCCTTCCTGCCCCATGTATCCCTTTTGCCCCAAAGGTACACTTGGGGCCTAGATGGCTATACTGCCCTAATATGGGTTCCTTTACAGCTCTGAGGGCCTCAGAACACCATCATAGTCACCATTTTGGACAACTGCAACTGATGACACATGAGTTCGTATCATGTTGTTGTAGTAGTAGTAGTAGTAGTAGTAGTAGTAGTTAATATTAATACCCCTTCTTTTTCTCAGTCTGGAATTCAAGGCTGCTTACAAACATTAAACCAGATGCATCTATGAAATTTACAACCTCCAAAAGTCAAAAATATACCATATTTGCTGGCGCATAAGACACAGTGGTGTATAAGACGCAGCCCATTTATACATCGGCAAATACTATTTGCCAGTATATAAGACACACTGGTGTATAAGATCCACCCTGTTTTCAAACAGTGTTTTTCAGGGAAAAAAGTGAGTCTTATGTACCAGCAAATAGGGTAATTACACTATGGACAAAAATCAAAGACAGTTAAAAGCATAACATTAAAAAGAACAACAATAGATATAACCAATACAGCACGTGAAAGGCCCTTCTCCCTAAGCAGTCAGCCCTCATAGGCCTGCTGAAACAAACAAAAAATCTTCACCTATCTACAAAAGCATAGCAAGTAGTGAGCAAGTCTAACCTCTCTAGACAAGTTTTTGCACCTTACCTCGTTGCAGCAGTGGGGAGCGGCACTCACGCGAGCAGCCACTCGTGCGAGATGCTCACGACAGTCCTTCTTGCCTCCTGCATCAGCTTCCTCTAGTGCGGCCATCGCACGAGTGCCCCTTCCTTCCTTCCTTCCGCAGCGCAGTCTGGGAGCTGTAGGCTGCGCGGGAGGAAGGAAGCGCGATCACCCCTGCTTGCCGAAGCATCGCACACAGGTAAATACACGAGGGCACTGCGAGTGTTGCGCGAGCACACAGTATTTTCGGCTTAAAGCCGAAAATCAAAAAATGCACGAGCGCCCCTCTTCATCCTTGTGAGCGTTGCAGAAGTGGGAGTGCGTCATATGGAGCGATGCTCCCACTCATGCATAAAAAAAAGCATGCAAAAACGGCCTAGGAAAGGATTCCAAAGCCTAGGAGCAGCCACCAAGAAGGCCCTCTTACATGTTCTTACTAGATGTCAGTGTGGTGAGACAGAACAAAAAAGCCTCCCCAGGAGGCCATTGTTTGTTGGGATGGGGAACCCCTACTGCATCGTGTGATAGCCCCGAAAAATGGTTTAGGATCTTTTAAATATGTTCTTTTTCCAGCCAAAAATAACTTTTAAAATTACTTAAATTACTTTTTAATTATTGAAAAAAAATGAGAAAAATGTGCCAAGACTATTCAGGTATCCGTGGAGGTTCCAGGGGCCACACTGGACCACCCAAGGGGCCAGATATAGCTTACAAGCTGCCTGACTACCATCTCTGCTCTAAGGATCCTCCCCACAATGAAGCAGATTTGGGCTTAAGCACGCTGACCCATCATTTTGATGTCTAGTTGCACTCTCAGAGGAGTTCACGCACTATTTGTTTGTGACAAAAGAAAATCCATCCTTCAGCTGCCCGTCTCTGAGTTTCAAAAGCATCTTTGTCCTTGAGATAACAAATTCTCTATTGGAGGAGACTTATCTTGATATTGATTATCTCCATTCCTCCCGTGCCTTAGACGCATCATTCCAATTGGCTCTTCTGAAAAGTTATATTCGTGCTGTTTTCTTTTCTTTTCTGTTTGAACCTGCTTTTCTGCTGGGAGGTTTTAGGCCTATTTTTAAATAAATGAACCCAGTTTCATGAATTATGTTTCTTGGTTGAACACATCTGGAAGGGGATCTGGTGGGGTATAGAAAAGCTTCGATCCCATGCACATTTAGCTTTGAGTAAGTCTCGCTGGATAAAGTAGGACTTACTTCTGCGTAATGCACATAAGATGAGGCTGAATGTTGTGCGAGATTCTATCAGAATATTTGAGCAGATGTTGATCAATAGTTAAAGTAGCATCTACAATGGATTATTTGAAATCCAGGGAGTTTTCCTATGTAAGTAGTCATCAGAGAAAAGAAAAACAAAAAATGAATAGGAAAGGGAACAGATGCATTTGCAGCAGTAGCTTCTCCAACTATACCAGTCCAACCTGAATTTGTTGGACTACAATTCCTATCATCACAACCATTTGGCCCATAACAGTCCTTATCCATTGTCATGGAGGAGATTAAATTCAAATTTCAGAGACGTAGCCCTATTTTTTGTGAGTGGTGGGCCAGGGACCTGTACATTTGCATGTCTTTCATAAAACAACAACAACAACAAGTTCTTAAAAGCTGTGGACTGCCAAATATTGGCCATTGCCAATAGTTGAGTCTGATTCATCAATATGAGTGTGCTAAGTCTGATCAACTTTAACTGAGATCATAAATGTTAATGATAATGAAATAATAGCATATTTGAGGAAAGGGTAGTTCGGCATTTATTGATTGATTTACCAGCAGTCCAACTGGTAAGATTCAATGATGCTGCACAAGGAAGTACAGGATGATGAGAGGCTGCTTTATCAGTAGCCCGGCTTCTGAGATCCCTTTGAACTGTGGCAATTTCCAAACTAGATTGTTATAGTGCTATTATTCCATTTTCAACATCTTGTGGCATCTTGGGATTTGCAGTTTGGGGAGAGGGCCTCAAAGACTCCTCCCTAAAGTACAAACCCCAGGATTCCATCGTATGTTGAAAGCGTAATAATAGCACTATAACAGTCTACTGTGGAAATGGAGTGTGTTAAAACATGTAGCAGTTTGGGGTAGAATGTGTGAGAATTTCCCTATCATGACCCATATTCCCCATCAATCTTCTTGTCTTAGCTGGATTGGGGGGCTGAGCACTGCTGCTTTCTGAAGATTTAGAACATTTTGCTCCTTCCCTACAGATCTTCATCTGGCTGCCTGGCTGCTGGGATATTTTTGTCACTGCCTTAAGCAAAACTGCTTGTTGCTGCCTCTTAAGATGCTTGACCAAGCTGCTGGTGATACAACTCTGGCGATTCACCACTGCTCAGTTGCTGTCTATAGTGAAAGTAGCTAGTAATCCTAGGATTCCATCTCGTGGTGATCCCAGATATATACTATACCTTTACTGCGGTGACTCAGACTGCATGCCTTTCATCTAAAATCAAACATAATTGGGGGAAATGTGGTGAAGTGGGAAGAAAGTTTTTCAGTACTCAGAACACACAGGGACACATAAACAGACACATTAACAAGAAAGGCAAACATAAGATTAATTTAGGCCATTCAATCAGAAAACGAAATTAAAAAAAAAAGAAAGACTGAGAAAACCCTCTCAGATTACAATAAAGGAACACCCACTCCTCACCACAGTTCATCCATGATCTGCTACTAACACAGCTAAATCTAGCTTAATGAACAAAGGGATGTTGGAGGAGATAACTGCAATGACTTTACATAATTCCAGCCCAGAAATATTGTAATTGGGAAGTCCTAGTAATATTCTTGTCCTAGATTTCATGGTTGAGGTGATTATGAAGAAAACCTAGCTCCCTTTCAACCTCTTTGCATCACACTACCTTGGTATTTTCTGTGTATGATCGTCTTGGAAACACACTGTTTGTCTTTCCCCCATTAACTGTGAACATCCAGGTCAGGGCTTGGAGGGCTTGGATTGTGCAGTTCTGATAATAGAACTAAATTAGGCTAATCTGATTTGACCTGGAGCTGGTAAAAATCAGATTGAACAGACTTGTTTTGCTTTATCATTTGGGATTTGACTGAGGCAGCTGCTCAGCTATATTGCACATCACCCTGTAGCAAAGACATTAATGCAGGCTGGTAGCAAGAGCTCTCCTAGATCCATGGACAGAAGGAGGAAGGATCAGGAGACACAGCTATACCTGAAGAATCAGTTGTTGTTGTGTTCTGTCACGTTGCTTCTGACTTATGGTGACCCTAAGGCACACCTATCATGGAGTTTTCTGGGGCTGAGAGTGTGTGACATGCCCAAGGTCATCCAGTGGATTTTCATGTCCAAGCAGGGAATCGAACCCTGGTCTTTAGGGTCATAGTTGAATGCTCAAACCACTACATTACACTGGTTCTTTGGAGAGTCAGTAAGCACTACTATTTCACTGATTTGACTATGATGTTATAGACTGTGTGAATGTTGTTTTACTAAAGCCTGTTATCGCTCTGCTGATGAACTCCTATAGCTTAGAACTGTAGCAATTCTTTGGCCTAGATGATGGATCCTGGTGCCCTAATGTTGATGGCATCCTAATGACATTTCTCTTTTGAGTTAGATCCCAGAGAACAGCCTCTGAGTTGGATCCATATTTCATCCTTCTTACGGTAGGTTCAAAGTCATGAGGCAAGTTAATCATGGCTCCTTTTAGTCCCATTGATTTCAGTGCATCTGACCAAAGGACAATTAAGTCTGGATCCAGCCCATTGTCTCCTGACTTGTGGAAATTGGATGCGGATAAATTAACAATCTTTCAGAGTTTTCCTAAGATTCAGGAAATCCTGTTCCATTTAGTAACAGAATGTTTTTATTCTCTCCAGGGGCTGGCAGATTATTAAGGCAATGCAAATTTCTAGGACATGCTTGCGGTTGACAAATTATTTCACGACTCAGGCTTAACATGTGCATCCACCAATTTTCTGTTTTCCCTCTTCTTCTCCCTTTTGTAACACCCTCACCGACCTTGGCAAGGGCGTTGCCTGAAGACTAATGACCAGCTGGGATTAATGGTCTGACGTTGCATCTGAGGCCATCAGTACTTCCCAGCCGGTCACTAATCCCATTATTGCTTAATGGATCGGTTGCATCAAGACTCTGAAGTTTGACTCTCTGCTGCACGAGAGGAGAGACAGAGGTTATTACTGTAATAAGACAGGCTCATTTAATTAACTGATAAACCTACTTCTGGTACTTTTAGAAGAGGGGATTTGGAAAATTATGCCGAAAGGCATGAGGATTGATAGGGTTGGTTGTTTTCTATCATTTCCCCCCAATAATAATAATAATAATAATAATAATAATAATAATAATAATAATAATAATAATAATATATGCAAACTCCCTCACCCAGAGCAGAAAAGTGCATTGTCTGCACAATAGATTGTAATTGCAGTAGAAAGGTGGAGTCATTTAAAAAAAAAAAAACTAAGAAGAAAGAAAGAAGAAATAGAGAAGTATAGGAGCATGCCTAGGAGTGCATGGAGACCTGAAGGGCAGAGGGACAAGACAAAAGGTCAAAGGCATTGTTGTTAGTACAGAACAGATCATATGCAGTAACTAATGATACTGTACTACAGCTCTCAGGATTCTGCACCATTGGAAATGCTGGCTACAGCTACTGGGAGCAGCAGACCACCAACATCTGAAGAGCCACATGATTCCTTCTGCTAGAAACTTTCTTCCTTCTCGTACATGCTCTTCTAAGATGATGCTATTTGAACAGAGGAGTGGCCTCTATTTTTAAAAGGTCCTAAAATCCATGAATTGAATCATAATAAGTTCCTTACAATTTATTCTATCAATTAATTATCAGCATCTGGTGGATCTGGGGGGGTCAATGTTCTTTGTCTCAGGAAACAGAATGCTAGAATCTTGGAGTGGGAAGGGACCACAAAGACCATCTAGTCCAAACACCTGCCATGCAAGAATATACCACTACAGCAAGCATGAAAGATTCCCACCAAGCCTCTGTTTACAGACCTCCAAAGATGGAGAGTCACTCCATTCCACTGTTGAACAGCTCTCACAGGAAAAATGTTTAGGTGGAATCTCTTTCTTGTAACTTGAATTCATTGTTTTGCATCCTAGGCCATTTCTGCTCTACACTGTTACAGTGCTATTATTCCACTTTCAACATCCTATGGAATCCTGGGGCTTGCAGTTTGGGGAGGGGCATTTAGAATTCTCAGCCAGAGAGCTCTTTGGCCTCAGTAAACAACAAATCCCAGAATTCCACAGGATGTTGAAAGTGGAATAACAGCACTGTAACAGTTTAGTGCGGAAGTAGCCACAGCCTCTGGAGAATCAGAAAACAAGCTGGCTCCATCTTCTACATGACATTGCTTCAGATATTTAAAGATAGCTATCATGTCACCTCTCAGTCTTCTCCAAGCTACACATATTCAGCTCCCGAAGTCATTCCTTATGAGACTTGGCTTCAAACTTACGATCATCTTGGTTGCTCTTATCTAGAAATATTGCTGCTTGTCAATATCCTTCTGTGTCCAAAATGGAACACAGCATTCCAAGTGAGGTCTGACCAAAGCAGAACAGAGTTGTAGAGTAGGTCCCTAATAACCATATGTCCAGTATACGCAGTTTTAATTACCCACAGTGAGGTGCAGTCCAAGGCCATTTCCGCACTAGCCTGTTACAGCGCTATCATTCCACTTTCAACATCCTATGGAATCCTGGGTTTTGCAGTTATGGGAGGAGCCGGCCGGCCCCTCCCATAACTGCAAACCCCAGGATTCCATAGGATGTTGAAAGTGGAATAATAGCACTATAACAGGCTAATGCGGAAACGGCCCAAGAATACATACTTTGAATTTAATAGAAATTAAGTAAACATGGAAATAAGAAAGCAAAATAAAGTGAAATATAGTACAGCACATACAATATTACATGGAAAATGGCAGGGAATGTTAAATTGAAGCAAATGGAACCCTGTTCGCTCATAGTATTATGCTGTCTTGCATTGTCCATGCTGTATTGCATTTCCTTACTGTATACACATACTCTAATGCTATTCAGTCTTTTAGCTGGTCACTCATTTGCTCTTTGTGATCTGATTTCACTCATGTCCCTCTGCAAAATTCTTGTGCTTGCACCATAGTCCTTGTCCTTATTCAGTACAGTCCCTGGTAAAGTCCTTCTGCTTGAGTCTTTGGCCCTTTCCGCACAGCATTTGCCATGCGAAAGGGTGCCTGGAGCTTCGCACGATTGTGAAGAGCGATCTGCACAACGCAATCACAATCACGTGATGCTCCAGGGTCCGGCACGTGCTGATCGCACACCTTTTCATTTTTGGCTGGAAGCTGAAAATGGTGCACGATCGTGCATTGCTCCTGGGCCCTACACGCACTTACCTGGCATGCAGAGTCTCCGGAGCTGCACCAGTCGTACTTCCTACCCTAGCGCAGCCTGGGAAACCCCCAGGCTGCACTGTGGAAGGAAGAGGCGGGGCTCTTACGTGAGCGGGCAGCTTGTGCAGAGCTGAAGCAGCAGGGATGCAAGAGCTGCTCACTGGAGGCTACTTGTGTGATCCCCACACCCCAGCGCCAGAAAAAGGTAAGGTGCAGAAAGGGCCTTTGTGTTGTTTGCAATGGCTACAAAGCACAAGAGTGATGATGCTGGCAATCTTGATAACCCTAAGAGAATTAATAAACTTCTTCCTTTAAGTAAGAAGGTGAAAGTGCTTGACTTAAGCAGGAAAGAAAACAAAATGTGCACTGAAGTTGGTAAGATCTATTGTAAGAATGAATCTTCCTTCTGTAAAATTCTGAAGATGGAAAAAGAAATCCATGCTAGTTTTCCTGTTGCACCTCAAAGAGCAAAAGTTACTTCCTCGGTGCCTGATAGGTGCTTAATTAAAACGGAGAAGGCATTAAATTTGTGACTGGAAGACATGAATAAAAAACACATTCTTATTAACATTAGTGTCTTGTGCCACTAAGCATTAAGGCTATAAGCAGATATCAGCAGAGCATCCACTCAAGCGAGAGCCACCAAGCAAAGTGGGGGATGGTTGCACAGATTCAGGAACATGTGTGGATTTAAAAACATTTAAAAACATAAGACTGAGTGGAGAGGCTGCCTCTGCCAATAAAGCTGCCACTACTACATTTCCAGAGCAATTTAGGAAGTTGGTTAAGGAGAAAGACTACCATCCACAGAAGGTGTTAAGTTGCAATGAAATTGGACTCTTCTGGGAAAAGAAAGAACCACTGGAACCTACATTCATAAAACTGCAAAAGTAGTTCTGTTACCCTGTATATTGGGGGTCCCGGGAGGGGCGCCCAGATTACCAAATGGAAATACAAGTTGGGGGAATTTAGCTGGAGCACTCTCTTGGCTAAGCGAGAGGCAGGGTAACTTTAGCAAGATCTTTAACCCTATGTATACAGCGGCGGGTCAGAGAGCGGCTAGACAAGGTTTTCAAAGTAACAAACAATATTTTATTAAAGACAAGAAACACGCAAGACAAAACATAAACTAACTAACTGGGAAAAAGAAACGGAGAGTGATTCAGGAAAGGCAATACGACACCTAGTCTCGTAGTCCTGGAGAGAAGCAGGGTTCCGGGGAAGAAAGCTCAGCGTGGTTAGCTGAGGGGAGTTTCCTTAGACAACTGGCGGCAAGGCGGGATGGAAGTCCAAAGTAGTCTGAAGACCGTTTGGAAATGAGGGTTTTTTATAGGGGAGTTTGTGCCTACCGGCTATGGCAAGCCAGGTGAGAACAAAGGGAGTTTTAGCGCTGGACAAAGGATGGACAAAGAAAAGGTCAAGTTCACAAGATTGGATTTACTCTTGATGACAACAGCGTGGCCGGTACGTTGATGGCCCAACATAAAGGAATGGCTTGGCTCTGAGCCATGCAGCTATTGTGAGGTTTGCAGTTGGAAGTTCCCTGAAGCTACAAGCGAGGCTTGAGTTGCTGGCCTCAATAGGGTCTGGAATGTAAAACCATTAGCGGCCCGCACTCTGTCCGTGCTTGTCCGGAGAACCTCGCAAACACGTGGAGTGGTGTGGCTGGAAAAAGTCAAGCTAAGGCTGAATTGTTTGATATCAAAATGATATCTGGGGTCCTCACCAACAGTGCCACAGCTGGAGTAACAGTTCCAGGACAAAAAGCATGGAAGAACATGCGACACTGAAAGGTATATGATAAAGCCAGGCATAGTGTACAAATCCAAGAATTCACATGCTCTTAAAAACAAAGCCCAACTTCATCTGTCTGTGTTTTGGCAGCACAATAAGAAAGGATGGGTGACAACTGCTTTGTTTACAGAATGGTTTCACCAATGCATCACCCTAGACATTATAAAATATTTGCAACATGAAGGGTTGGAATTTAAAGTCCTGTTAATAGCAGACAATGTCCCTCACCATTCTGAATCTGTGTGCTGTGAAAGTGAAAATGTTGAAGTTGTCTTCTTATCTCCCAATACAATCTCACTGATTCAGCCCCTTGACGGGGGCATCATTTGTTTTGTCAAGGCCACATACCCCTGCCTGATATTAGACTGTATTATATCAATGGTTGAGACAGACCCTGATGTAGATGTATCCAGTGCTGGAAATCCTTCACATTTGCTGACACCATAACCGTCATCAAAGCTGCAGTGGATGAATTAAAACCTGAAACTGTAAATGCCTGCTGGAAAAACTTGTGGAGTGAGGTTGTGGATAATTTTCAGGTCATCTGGGGGAATTGATGGAGAAGTTAAGAGACTCATCCATGCAGCAAGATGATTTGACAAGGAAGGATTTGCTGATTTGCTGCATGAAGAAGTGAAAGAATTTATTGATGGTCAAGGAGAAGTGTTATCCAATAAGGAACTGGAGAACTTGTTAAGACATCTTCAGAGGAAGAAGAAGAAGCAATGGAACCAGAAGCAGGCATGTGGAGCTTACAGAAATTTACTGAAGTGCCTCAAATTGCACAGATGTTAAAGGACAAATTATGGGATGTGATCCTTGGGTGGAAAACAGCACTAAAATCACCCTTACAATCAGTGAAGGATTACAACCTTTGCAGCAACATTTTGATTAGTGATGGGCCAACTGAATCCTCAAATCCTCAGCAAGGATTCAAAATTTGCAAATCCAAATCCCTGTAGAAAAAGTAGGCGAATGGAATCTTTCAAATCCATCAACCAAAAAATAGTGTTTTTTTTTTAAAAAGTTCTGTTTAAAAAAAGTTTGAAAAAGTTTATTTTTTAAAAAAGTTGCTTTTTAAACCATTTTTAAAAAAGGGATTCAAAAGTTTCAAGATTTGTGAGATTCATGGATTACCAGAACCTTCCAGGGATTTGGATCTGAATTCGGAAAATTCTGAATTTGTCTCATTTCCTAACTTCAATAAGCTAGAAAGAAAGAGAGATCAACTTCCATTATAATGTTCTTCTGGAAATTTTCAGAAAAACAAAACAAAACACAGAGGGTTTGAAATCAACATTGTCTGTTGCTGGGATTGAGATCCAATTGTCAACATTATTTTGGCACTTTAATCCAGGATCACCTTCTTATGATCCTCCTTCTGATTATGACCCGTCAATGCTAGCCCAATACTATGGCATTGAGACACTAGCATTAGGCTACTCTTGCCTTTTTGCATACAAAAACATTTTAGTTTTGGACCACACGTTGTTGTTAATTTTTATGTTTTTCAGAGTTGTGCTGCAGAGTCTGGACTGCAAATAATGGCTACAACCCTCCTTTCTCTTAGTTTTTATAGTTTTGCCCAGTTCTGTCTAATTCTCTCAGGTTTCAGAGCCTTCTGTCCAAGCTGCATACTTGCCTTGATACCTATGTCGCTCATCTCATTGAAACAATAGGGTTTGCATTATCTGTGTTTTTTCCTATCCATGGTAAGTCCTGGAACATATCTGTGGCCATGCCATACAGCCCCACTCCATGATATGGTACAATTGGTGATGAATATCATTTAGCTGGCACAAAATATACATCAGACACTTATGGCTGAATGCCACATGAAAAGGGACTCTGACTAGGAATGTGTGCTTAAGCAGATGACATCACCATGGCCAGGTCATAAGTTCAGGAGGATTAGCTGGAGATCCTCAACTTAATGGTCTTGACATAATCCTATCAATTGCCCAAACTCAGAAAACAATATCTAACAAGGCAGCTCCGATGAGGCAGCCAATGACCAACATCCTGTAACCACTCCCTGTGAACATTCTCTTTTGTTTCCTCATTTTCCCAGCCATTAAAGGGGTACCATGACCTCCATAAATGCTTTGTGTCTTTAAGTAAAAAACCATTAGCCCATTCCTGACCCCTTTGTCTGCTCTACTGGCAAGCCATTTACATCTTCCCCTTCAGAGCAGAAAAAGAATATTTAAATTCTAGCTCAGACCTTGGCATTTTACTGGCACTTGGGTGTCCCTCTGCCTCCCAGACTCTTATCCCTCTGTGCTACCCTCAAACTCTCTTGTTTGAGCCACCTTACTTCAACTTTCTTCTCTTCAGGATTAGTAAATATTGTCCACTTCATCCTAAACTCCTCGCTATCCAACTTTTCCCTCCTTTCCTTCTGTTACCCTTGTATGGTTTGTGAGACTGCTTGAGCTCCTGCGTGTGTTTCTGATTTTTCCCAATAAAGACATTCTTTTGACTCTCAACTGGTGTCCTACAGTTAGGACTGGTGTACACAGGTGAAAAGATCCCATGGTTACCTCCTTCTTGCAGGCCTCCTTGAGCTATAATTTCTCATCTTTTTAAGAAGGCACTGGCACTGCTGGAGGACCTCAAGGTCCCCTACCTTCTGGGGTAACATATCCCCAGTGGTTTTGGAGGACATGCTGTACTTCTCTTGATCAGGATACCATACTTTTGTTGACGCAGTTGAGAGTGCATTGACCTTTTTGGCTACTTCATCACACTATTGAGTTGTTTAATTTGTAGTCTACTAAGACTCCTAAATCCTTTCCATATCTTGTGACAGGTTTACAAAGACCTCCTGTCAACCTTAAAGAAAAATGAGGGAAAATGTTGTATTTTCTCAGAGTCAATTCTACACTTGTTATTAAGAGAAGAAGAAGATGGTTCGCCCTTCAAAAGCCAACTGGACTGGAAGCTTAATCTTTCTTCAGTATCTTCAAACATTAGCCTTGCTTGAGTGACTGATGAACAAAGCAGGCTGCATGCTATACTTCTTGTCCAACATCCTCCAGCTGTCTGAGGTTACCACCTCCCTTTGCCTACTGGTAGAACTGGCTCTAATTCCATCACAGGTAGGATCACAAGCTCTCTCCTTACTGTGAGATTGGACCAGTTTCTCTAAGGAAAACTAAAATGATGCACTTCTTTATTTGAAGTTTATTTAGGATGTAGCATGTCAGACAGTGAGGATGGAACTTGACAGGTAACATCAAGAAACAGACTCCCTCTCCAATTTGGTATTCTAGTGGAGGGTGGAATAACACACCCCTCTGAATTTGAATCACAATGCTGCTTCAATAATCTATAGTTTCTGGCTTGATTTTCCTGTCACCTCAGTCAACACCAAACCATCTGATAAAACAGAAGCAGGACACAGTTGAGCTGATATGTACATTGGATGCAAATTATCTGTCTGCACAACTAGCCTAGCTGTGTAATATATATTTTTTCTTTCTTCTAAGACGGTCCTGTTTCTCTTGCAGGTTTTGTGAAAGGATTTCTTTCTGGCAACTTTTTTTTTCTTCCTTTGTACTTTTTTATTATTTAATCACATCCTTCCTGCAAGCAGCTGCCTGTAAATAACAGAGGCAGTACATTCAGGACTTCAAATTGATTGTTTTTAATACCTGGTTTGTGAGAGGAGTTTGCAAATTAAAAAAGGAAGCAAACCTGTCCCTGAAATGAAACGCCGTTGCACAGCGTGCAGCCTCCACATTCCTTTCACAATATTCTCAGAATGAAACAGAAGACATGGATTAAAGTGGACAGGACAATTTTTCCACAAACTCTTTAATTCATTCAGATGGGCCAGCATCTCTCAAGGGGAATGGTCATGCATATGAAAGGAAAACACACCACTCAAAATCAAAACACTGCTATTGTGTTATTATTTATAAAGTGCCTGACATCTTCTAGATGGTGTGCAGATATTGAAAGATGAGGCGGGACCTGACACCTGGCCTAAAGATTGGGAACATACAATAAAAGGAAAAAGAAATGGGGAGGGAAGAGGACAAATGAATCAGTCCTTGTGCAAATCAGGCCTGAATTCTCCCCAGAAGCCAAGATGAATAAACTGAGGCTGTCGTACTTTGGATATTTCATGAGATGATGCGACTCGTTGGAAAAGATCACATTGCTGGAGAAAGTGGAAAGCAGTAGGAAAAGAGGAAGTTTACGACACCCAAGCAGGGCAGCTGATGTCCAGGGATCTTGGAGGTCTCTCTCATTCATAGGGTCGCCAACTTGAAAGCAAATAACAACAAAATCAAGAGAAGAGGAATGCCAGCTCAAGAACAGCAGCAAATGCTTTCACTAAAGCTGGATATCGTGCAACAGTTCTTATATTGTTCCAGAGAGTTCCACAGCTCATTTCTTCATATTTCAGAAAGAGTTAATTTGATTTTTTCCTAAAAAAAAAAAAATGGAATGTAGAAGAAACTAAAATTAAACTATTCATCCATTGAAGTTCAAGACTTAGAGACAAGTCTGCATCTGAAGCTCTGTATGTCTGGCCAATGTTGGGCTAGATATGAGTAAAGATGATGATGGTCAACCAACTGCCTTCCACTCAACACAGTTATAGAACTACAATGCCACTTTAATTGCCATGGCTACATCCTGTGGAACCCTGGGATTTGTAGTTTGGTGAGGCACTAGAGCTCTCTGGCTGAGAATTTTAGACACTCCTCCCCAAACTGCAAACCCAGAATTCCACAGGATTTTGCCATGTCAGTTAAAGTGCACTCATAGTGTTATTAGTGCATGGGAGAAAGAAAGGAAGGTACAACATGGTCTTTTCCTTGCTAAAAAGATGTGCACATATTGGTCTGATTCTTATTAGTCTCAAGAAGAGTAGACCAATGGAATTTACCTACCTGTTGACTCATTATCCAAAAACTGATATAACAAATCTACTCTATTGGGCACTAACCAACAAGATTCAGCCCATGGAATATAGCTCAGCTAAGCAAGGTTTATTTCAATTCACTGTGGGTTAGAACTTAGTAAAATCCACATGTTTCTTTAAGATGGAAAGAACTTGGGAATTTAAAAGTTCACAGGTGAAACTGGTAGATTCATTGGTCACTACAAGCGCCTACTCTAGACCCATAACACTACCTTTTTTTTATTTATAGTACCATCTTAGCTATATATCCAAGAGCTGGCCTTTCAAATGTAGACTTAAATCTTTAACAGTACTCTCACAGATGAGCCTTGGTGAATCATCAAGGTTGTCTAAGTACCTTTTGAGAACTTTTTTCCATTTAATAAGGGAATTCCTGTTAATTTTCACTGAGGGCAGCAGCTTCCTGCTATATATACAACACAGCTTGAAAGTATTAACTGTTAAAGGACTAAAACACCTTCATTTTCCAGACATTGGGACAGATACTTGTTGAAATCACTTGCAAGTAGTGACCAAGATCTTACATCAGAGGTTGCAATGTACAAATTTACAATGATGGAGCTATATCATTGATGTGGTACCCAGCATTGGAACAATGCACACCGAGACACTGGGCAAGATATCAGGTTGCATATCCTGTTGCATAGTGGGACACTTTGCATGTCAGGACATTGTAAGGCCCCGCTTTGGGGGTCCCCAATATCATTATGGTTTGGATGGGCACCACATCTAATTGGCATCATATGTAATTGGCAACACACTTTAATTGGCGCTAATATCAAATTCAAGCCTGAGAGGTGACTGAGAGGTCAAACCAAATGAGGGAAGAAATCTGACTGTAGATGTGAGAAAGACAGGCAGGTCAGCCGAAAACACTGCTTGGTATAACCTAGGTCAATTATCAGGTAAATCACTGCTGTTCCAGAGAATAATAGAAGCTGAATGTCTTTCCAGGGAACACACTTGGGAAAAGTCCACCAGGATGCTGACTGACAGATGTCCATCCCCTATGCATCTGGACTCCTTCCTCTTGCCTCATAGTACCCATGATACAGAGCTATTACAACAGTCATCATGCCTTTGTCATCCAAACACTGCGGACATTAGTGGGTTGATAATCCCTTGTCTGTACTGTAACTCCCATTGTTCCACACCCAAAACTGCACATATCTTCCACTGTCACAGGCTATTTTTTGGATACAAATACCCCTGTTTTCAGGATGCCCAGTGCAGTCTCTCAAAGGTCTGCTGGTCACTCTGTCCATCTGTCTCCTGAATGATGGCTGTCCTTAGGTCCTACCTAAGCCAAAATACATTTCTACTCTTCACTACTCTTCTGGACTGGTAGTTATAAATCCTCAAAACCCCTCAGCCTCTCTATACATAACTTTTCCTCCCTTTCTCCTTCAGTTAGCTCTTGTGTGAATGTTTGACTGTGTGTATCTTGTGTGCATACATGAGCGAATTCCCCCCAATAAAAATACATTTTTAGCTTTCTTTTGAATCTTTGGCTGGCTCTTTTCCTGCATGTGCCTGTAAACATTGCGAGAAAAGGTCTCTTTAAGTCACCCCCCTCTTGCAAACCTCCTCTTTGAACTAATTAATTCCCCACTTTTGCATAGAGGTACTGGCATCATGGGGTGGCCCTTGTGGCACCCACCTTTTGGAGTAACAAGATTTCACATGGTGCATGGTATATGTTGTACATTGAGACATATCATGGGTTGAGACCATTGCACAACAATCGTGTTTCTGGCTTCTGCTCTGCAAAGGTCCCATCTTTCTTCTCGTCCTGAGAATACAAACATTGTGCAATTCAATTTTATGCAGTTGTAGATTGGTTTATAATGATGCAATATGCCAAGAGGATGTCAGCTAATCCATATATTCAAGAATTCACATGAATGTTTGTGACTTTAAAAAAAGAAACTTTTGCAAACAGATGCAAAACTGGGATAGAAAAAAAGAGAGCTTGATATTACAGAAAGCAAAAATAGACAGATTTCTCCATCCCTTGGGTTTATCCATTTCTCACAAACACACCTATTTGCCATCACTACTATACTCAGAGGAGAGAGGAAGCTTGTAAAAAAAGCAATACCTTCCTAAATTTACTATGTTAATTAACAGAGTAAAGGTAGAACGGATGGGTTATTGTCACTACTTACTGCTGCTGCGAGGGTCCATTGTGCAGGTATTATTCTAATATGCAGCTGGACACATTCTGTGTGGTAGAAAAATAAAATGTGTGGTAGGGTTTTGTGTAGCTAGCAATATGAATTTTAATCAGGAACAAGATTATTCCTTAAACAGATGAGAAAAAGATAAAAGAATTAGAAAGTTGATCTGGCTACTGTTAGTACTGTTCATTATAACCTCAGGTTAATAATATATTACTGGAGGCAAATGCATGACTCTTCCATCTGTGACCAAGGAGGAAAACATGTGGAAGGATCTGCATGGGATCCCATTGAGTTGCTCAACTGCACCCATTACTTCTTCTGCATCACAGTTCCAGGGTTTCTCCAGCACCCACAAACTCCTGCTTTTCATATTCAGAATTTTGTAATGACTTTCACAAGTCCATACATTTGGTCAATTCTGGCACAGTCCAATCACATCTAAAAGATAGTACAATGTATCTTCTGGAAATGTGACTGTTATTTTCTGCAATATATATGGTCATACAAAATAACATGCAGAACCCTCTTGATTGAGAGAAGTGTCTGGTTGGTATCATCCTTTTGGCTTCTTGTGCAGGAGGGGAAAAAAGACTTAGAATAAACCCTGTGTTACTCTAAAAGGTGGAGGACCACCAGCAGTGCCAGCATCTCCTTAGAATGTGGGAGAATTATAGCTCAAAGGAGACCTGCAAGAAGAGTGTAGCTGCAGGACTGTTTTACCTGTGTATACCAGTACTAACTGTAGGACTCCAGTTAAAGGTTTAAACAGGGTGTTTTTATTGGAAATTCACAGACAGACAGACAGACAGACAGACATGAAATCAAGCAGTTTCACAACCCATACAAGGCTAGTCAAAGGAGAAGTGAGAAAGGTTGGCTAGACAGAGATTTCAGGTATATAAGGCAATATTTACTAGTCCTGGAGTGGAGGATCAAAAAGAAGTGGCTTAAACATGAGAGTTTGAGGGCAGCAGGGTAGAATAGAAATCTGGGATGCAGTGTGATGCCCAAAGTGCTAGCAAAATGCCTGAGGCAGAGCTAGGGTTTAAATACCCCTTTTCCTACCCTGAAGGGCGAATTGCTGTCTGGCAGAGTAAACAAAATGGGTCCAGAATGGACTAATTGTCTTAGTTTGGGTGACAAAACATTGATGGGAGTCTGACAGGCTTTTAATCTCTTGGTTGGGTAAATTGAATGGAAAAGGTTTGGATAGGAAATGCTTGTAGCAGGAGTGCTTGCTTGCCACACCTGGCAGTTTTGTTGACTATTGTATTCAGGTGCCAAGTCATTGAGAGGATTACTGGAAGTCTATTCTCTCTGGGTTTTCTCACTTAACCTTGTGTCCTGGCCATGCTGAGGTCATGTTGACCTAGCCCAGGCATATATAGCTAGTGTCCTGCTTGCCTCGTGTTTCCCAGCCACGTGTCCAATTTTTATATAATATTTCATGCCAATATTGCTATCCCGCAGGATGGGGTATGTAAGGAGTGGCAACACCTGCCACTATGATTTATCTTGTAGCAGATTGTGGCTCCTTTGTTTTCTGATATATTGACCCTACTCCCTCCATCTCACGTGCATACACTTCTCTGAGCTTGTTTGTAGATATCTATATCAATTTGCCAAGCAAGCATATGCATCTCATGAAATGTTGAAATCCATTCAAAGTTATGCTGCAAAATTCTGCTAGCACTGGAGGTGCCAACAGGACTTATTTTGGTTTCCTATAGAGTAGTGAGGTACATGTTACACATTTGCTCTTCTGCAGCCTTAGAAATCTCATAACTGCTCTTGTTTTTCCATTCTTGTGGACCTTGTAGGAATATCATTTTCTACATCTGGCTTGCAATGACCAAAGGGAATGTTTACATAGTAGCTGAGATTTGGGAGTGCATATAAGCACATGTAAAGCATTATCACAGCAACGATGGAAGCAATCAGCAAGAAACATGCAATACAGTATATCACTGCTCTTCAGAATTGTTGACAAAGCTGCACCAGGGTAGTGTAGCATATGTCTCTACATATAGAGTTATGCATTAATTGTACTATGCAACTCTTGTGCTGAATAATTACGTTGCACAGCTGAAGGCACACCTAAACATACAAGCAAATGTGTAGGTACATTTACATGGGTGTGCAGCTGTGCACACACATGCACATCTGTGTATGTCTGTGCATGCATGTATGTCCCCACACATATATACATACATAGTTGCACTACATGAACAGCTCTGCTTCAGCAAACTTGAATGGAATGCAGAGGTTCTGCATCAGACAAAAATATCCAGCTGCTTCCTTAATGGAAGTTATGGATACATAAGACAATAACAGAATTCTGCCATTGCATTGGAACCAAAACTGTGTGAAATAAGGATCTTTGAGAACATGATGATCCCAAGTCCAGAAGCTGAGTGTGTGATCATATCTAGTGATACCCTTTTTACTTCTTGCTCCCTATATCCTTGAAAATTTACTTGAAAAAGTTGAGGGATCTTCTAGATATGTATATATGAGGTCCATTTAGGGCAGTGGTTCTCAGCCTTCCTAATGCGGCTACCCTTTAATACAGTTCCTCATGTTGTGGTGACCCCCAACCATTAAATTTATTTATTTATTATTTACAATGCTTCCCGCCCCCGGCAAAGGCCGCCTCGCCGGCAGCTCACCCCCCCCCAGAAAAGCACCACCTTGCGGCCCCCTGTCCCTTCTGCAGCGCCCCACTCCATGGCAAGTGGGGCAGGGGCCGTGGTGAGGAGGGGGCCTGCCCCCATGCTGCCAGCGCCCTCCCAAGCTGGCCCGTCAGGTGGGAGGTTCTCCCAGTAGTGGAGAAGGGGAGCAATTTCAGTCCCTTCTGAACAGGGGGTAGGACGACATGAGCGCATGGCTCGTGCTTGCGCACCACCACCGAGGAGAGAATGGAGCCTAAGACCATCAGAAATAGGTATTTTCCAATGGTCTTAGGCGACCCCTGTGTAAGGGTCATTTGACCCCCAAAGGGGTCGCGACCCACAGGTTGAGAACCACTGATTTAGGGGATATAAACAGCCAAAAACATCACTCTGCTTCTTTTTTATTCTGCTGAATCCCTTTATCATCTCCACGGAACATGTCCATTTCTGGAGAGTCAACTCTGATTCCATTCTTCAGAGGGATATAGCAATGAAGATTACAACAGTTTGTTTCACAAAATGGTCCAGTCCCCAATTCTCAACAGAACTTTTGCCTGAAACACAGGTTACTGATAAAACATATTGGTCACAAATGGTTAAAGCATTAGAAGGAACTTCTTGATATTTATAGCAGTTTGACAATGGAACCAATTGCCTAGAAACCTGGTAGAATCTCCTTCTCTGTACATCTTCAGAAATAGGCTGGACAGCTACCTGGTGGGAATACTTTAGCTCAGTGTTCTCTAAATTGAGTCCTCCATGTATTTTGGACTTCAAGCTCCAGAACTGCTGACTGTTGGCCCAACTGGCCAGAGCTCTTGGGTACTGGAGAACCAAAGTTTGGGAACTACTGCTCTAGCTGGAAATCCTGCACTGAATGTGGGTGGACTCGATGGCCCATAGGATCCCTTTCAACTCTATAATTCTATGAGTAGTCTTGATTAGCAGATCAATTGTTGAATGGTGAATCAGCATGTAAGTAATCTCATTGATATGATGACTCCATTCTTGTCAAAACTAATAATAGGATCCAGACCACAGAATAATAATGACAGAGACTCTGAGCACAAGAATTTTTTCATCCTCACCATGTAATCACAAGCAGCCACCATGAATCAGGGGTAGGGATGAACAACTTGGAGGTGAAAAAAAGGACTTTCGGGCAGTTGGCACCATTTCATTTTAGAAACTGAGCTCCAGGTGGGACAGGCTATACATTTAAATGTAATAATGTGCAAGCGAGCTATCAAATTATCTCCTGAATTCCTATTGCTAGAGACCCCAGCGTTGAAACATCCTGTTTATGACAAATTGCTTTGGTCTAAAGAGCTGAACTTTGCCATTGCTGCAATGATTAACCGTGCATTGAGTTGTAAAGTTCTTGGAAGATACAAAGTGCTAGATAAGCACCACTAAGCATTATTAGGAACCATAGCTCAGCCAAAAGAATTGGTCATCTGTCTATGTCAGGGGGACAAGGCTTGTGGAGCAGTAGTGCTCCACTTTGCCTCTTAGTTTCAAGCATGAGTGCCTTAGTTGCAGAAATACTCTTAGGCTACAATCCTGTACCTTACTTTCATAGTGTAAATCTACACTCATATAGTAACATGCTAGTTGTGTTACATCACTCTTCTGCTGAATGCTGACATTGTAAACTAACTGTGCATCTGCTGATGTGCCTGCTTGTCATCTGTTTGTGCAATGGAGGATGCATGTAGACTGTTTGTGCAATCCCAGTGCATAAAGTGTGACATCTAAAGCACTGGCAAACAGTTACACCTCATCCAAGCATGTGCAATTGCTGCCTTGAATCCTGTTAGTTAGTCCTGAGTAAAGCAGACTCATTCAATCAACCAACAAATGGTGAGTCAGCACATTTGGAACCATACAATTAACCACAGAATCATAGAATTGGAAGGGAGCCCACAGCTCACTGAGAGCAACCCTATAATAATTCAATGGCTGTACTGTGAGCGGGACAAATAATAGGATTTAGGCTACATGAAATTGTTACCTCTATGGAACCTCACTAAAAATAACCTTCAACATAACAGATCTGCTCAACAATTGTCTGAAAAGTGTGGGTGGAATTCTGTTAGGCAGGTATGAATATGTAATCTACAGCTGTATGCATTTGTAACTGCTATGTATTCATGATCCCTATATGGCCCCTAATTTACGGTCTTTGTAGGGATAGTGAAAGCCCCCCAGACCCCACTTACTAGTAAGCAGACAATGGGATCTATGGGGGGGGATCTGTCCCCCTATCTGATATGTGGCTGCCTGGTGTTCCCAACCCTCCTACTGGCGTGAGGAGGATTTGCAACAGGGGCCTTTTTTCTTTTTCTTTTTTTCTGCCTGTAGCACTGAAGATCACTCATGGTAGAAGATGAGAATATCAGGCAGCCATTTCTTCGTTGACAGGAGAATGGGCCTCCATTGATTCCAATGGTTGCTTATCAATAAGTGGGATTTGGAAGGGGGCCTGGCAACAGAAGTTACAGTGCTACACAATGCATAAATGGTTATCTAGGATTCTGCTGTACTTTATTAACGCAACTTCCACACCATCACACCAGAAAGATTGTGGCCACAACTTGTGGGGTTGGGTTCTAGTGGAGGCACTTCTACTTTCATGGGCTAAAAAAAATTATAATCACAAATCTGTCAATAAATCATAAACATGTTGCTTCTGTAGAACATTTTATTCCTATTTATTTATTTATGATACTTATATACTACTTAAACACACCCTCCAAGTTTCACAGATGAAAACTGGCACACATATTGCCATGCAACATCAGAGTTATTTGCCTTCTAGTTGTTCTTGGCTTTTGGTGAGCCCAAGGTGAACCTACCATGGGGTTTTCTGGGGCTGAGAGTGTGTGACACACACAAGATCACCTAGTGGATTTCCACAGCAGAGCGCAGAATCAAACTCTGGTCTCCAGGGTCATAGTCTTAACACTCAGATCACTACATCACACTGGCTGCCTCTGCATAATTTAAGTATCAAGTAGTTCTTACACTGAAAAGGCTGACAGTATTGCCCACAGGCATTCTTTCAGTTGCAAAATACATTTTATAATGTGCTGTTTAGAAAGCCGTGCTGTGCAATGTTATATAAAACTAATAATTAAGTAGAACTTATGGGAATAGAAAGATTTGTCATTACTTCTTGAACACCCCTTCCCTAGACTCCATTTTGCTTCTGCCTTGGGGCTTGTTCTAAATTCTACACACCATCAGTCCAGTTTTTAGAGCTGTTGGTTTCGAGAGCTGACAATCATAGTGGATCCCATCAAAACCACAGAGAAGAACTAAAATAGCCAGAGAGTCCTGATAAATCAATATTGTTCTCTTTTGAAACCAGCAAGCTTTTCTTGTGCACATTTTTTTCCTTGCTCCTACGGCTGCATCAGTGAGATATGCTAAATCTCTTTGAGAGGAAGAGATGGTGTCCCACCAGGTGAACCTTAATTGTAATTGCCTCTAATTAACACTTTCATAAGCTGCTAATCCCTTCTCTTGCAGCCTAAGTGCCACTCGACAAGCTTTACAATCATTTTACCCCCCTTTTTTTGAAAGCATAAAAGGTATTGGTGGGGAAATCAGATGAATTGTTCCTAGCTCATTGTTCATAAACACACTCTGCACGGAGTAACTTAAGAGATGAGAGAGACATTTAATGGAAGAAACAAGAAGCAGGGTGCCATGGCTGAGGACAAAGGACGGGAGGGATGAGATTGGCTCTTTTATGAGCATGGATGGTACAGACACAAAGTCCTATTATTATTATTACAGTCATCTCTCCATATTTGCTAGGGTTAGGGGCATAGGACCACTGTGAAAGTGAAAAAAACGTGAATAACTCTATGCTCTCCCAAACCATATTTTAACACACAAAAAATGTATGATCACCATATTCAACGCAACATGGATTCATTTGAGGCATCTGGGTTCTTCCACAAGGCAGAAGTGGGTGGCTGGTGGGGCTTCCTGCCACCTCCACTGCTACCTCACACCATTTTTAGTAGGGACCTACAAACCTTGTTTGCAGTCACACGAGGCTTGCAGTCCCTATTAAAAATGGCACAGGGAGGTAGCAGAGCTGATAATCCATGAATAATCAAATCTGCAAAAGTGAAACCCACAAATGTGGAGGGCTGATATTATTATTATTATTATTATTATTATTATTATTATTATTATTATTATTATTATTATTATTATTTCCAGTCTTCTTCTTCCCAGCCTGAGACTCAAAGCTGCTTTGTTGTTGTTATTAACTGCTGTCCAGTCAACTTCGACTTACAGTGACCCAATGAACAGGACACTTCCAAATCACCCTGTCCATCTCTAATGTTGTCTTTCCCTTTTCCTACTGCCTTCCACCTTATGAAGCCTTCCACCTTATGAAGCATTATTGTCTTTTCTATTGACTCATGCCTTTTCATGATATGACCAAAGCATGACAGCCTTAGTTTAATCATCTTGGCTTCTAGCTAGAATTCAGGCTTGATTTGTTCTAGGACTCACTTGTTTGTCTTTTTAGCAATCGAGGGTACCTGTAGAACTCTTCTCCAGCACCACATCTCAAATGAGTTAACTTTCTTCCTGTCAGTTTTCTTCACTGTCCAGTTTTCATAACCATACAAAGAAATGGGAAATGCAATAGCTTGGACAATCCTAATTTAAGCATTCAATGATATATCTTAATACTTCAGGATCTTGTCTAGTTCTTTCACAGCTGCCTTTTCAAGTTCTAGTCTTCTTCTCATTTCTTGATAGTAGTCTCCATTCTGATTAATGACTGAACCAACGTATGGAAAATCTTGAACTATTTCAATGTCTTCATTGTCTGCTTTAAAATTATGAAAATCATCTGTGGTCATTATGTTTATTTTCTTTATCTTTAAATGTAAATCTGCCATTTCACTTTCTTTCTTGATTTACCTCAGTAATCATTCCAGGTGGCTAACAAAGATTAAAACAAGTACAGAAAAAAGGGTGCTAAGAAGCATGTCCATTAAAAAGAAAACATATAAACAGGACAGCACATTCTGAAAAGCCTGTTCTCCCTGAGCGAATCAGCATTCAAAGGCCTACTGAAATAAAAAAGATTTTCACCACCTATGAAAAGAAAGCAAAGAAGGGGCCAGTCTAACCTCTTCAGGATGGGAGTTCCAAACCTTGAGAGCAGCTACTGAGAAGGCCTTCTCTTCTGTTCTCTTAGACTTACCTGCAAGAATGATGGGACAGACAGAAGAGGGCCTCCCCAGCTGATGTCAAACACAGGCAGATTTACATAGAAAAGTATGATCCTTCAGATAATCTGGACTTGAGCCATATAGGGCTTGATAGTTCATAACCAGCCAGTGGAGTTGTTGCTGCAAAAGTATTATGTGCTCCCTGTAGCCAGCGCATAGTATGAAAAGGCAGAGTTCTCCAGGGAAACTGATTCAGCATAGATTTAAATAAATAAAAAGCCAATTGCAGCTGATAGACGCTCTGTGTGTGAGGAATTGAATCTGTTCTAGATTTTTGTCTGAACTTTAAAGGAGCTATCCAAGATGATGAATCTATTTTGGGGATAGTGTTCCACATCTAGAATAGCTCTTTCAAAGCCCTGACTAAAGTTCCAAATGGATTTACCATTGGCTGTGACTGGAAAAGAAAAGACTTCTTCGCACAACTTAGGGAGGTACTTTATCCTGCATGAGACCCTGGGTTCATATCATTCAGTATTCTCGACACTGGCTCTAAACACATCACCAGGGTTTTAGATAGGAGTATTTCCTAGGCTACTTGGAGATTTGTTGTTGTTGTTTTGTGCCTTCAAGTCACTTCTGACTTATGATGACCCTACAACAACCTAATCAATGAAAACTTAGTGCATGTATATTTGTAATGGATTGCTTATGAGAAAACATATGATTGCTGTAAAATTCAGTTCTGGAAACTTCGGTGAAAGTATGTTGTTGTCACCCATAACTATCCTTTGATCAACTTCAGAGTCTGTTCTTTGGAACAAGTGGTTAACCTGTACATAACCTATCCAAGCACTTCAGAGGTCTATCAATAATGGCAGAGAAGCTGCCTTTCAGGTATCTTGCATGCTATTAATAGTTTTCTGAGCAAGCATATCTTTATAAACCTCTGATTTATTGATTACCGGTATTTATTTAATTTATATTCTACCTTTCTCCCATGGTGGAATTCAAAGCAGCTTCAACACAGGATTCTGTTTGAAAATAAACAAACATCTATTCATACACTTGTTGGATTTCAGGCCCTACCACACTACACAGTTATAGTGTTATCATTTCACTTGAACTGCCATAGCAACATTGTATGGAATCCTGGGATTTGCAGTTTGAGGAGGGGCATTTAGAATCCTCAGCTAGAGAGTCCTTGGGCCTCAGTAAGCTACAAACCCCAGAATTCCACAGAATATTGCCATGGCAGTTAAAATGGAATAGTAGCACTATAACAGTGTGGTATGGTAGGGCCTTCATCTCAAGATTTTAGATTTATTCTATTGAATATGTGTAATTAATTTTTCATTGACCAGACTATTCTGAGATTTACTTAGCTGTTTCTCTGTTATCGCTGGCAAGTTCAGCTCCCCTCCAACTGTTCAACTAGACACATGTACTCCATGACAAATCAAAGGTGTCCATGTAACTATGGCCAGAATCCTCTTGGTGTCTTACTCCCACATAGATTTCCCTAGAAAAACTGTAGGACATTTTTGTCCAGTATGGAACACTTGTTCAGGTAGGGATTGCAAAAGCAAAGGTGCTCATGTGATGCTGTTGTGTATGGATATATGTGCAATTCGAGTTTTGGTCAGCTGCACATTTAGTGTCACAGTTCAGTTGTGCAGTATTGCCACTCAGCCCAAGAGCTGTGTAGCCCAATGAATTAATAATTCTACTTGTGAAAGTTTACACTATGCAGCTCCAATGTAAAATCTCAGCCTCTATCAGGAGATGAGATACAAGAATAGCTGCATAATTCCTCTTCAGTTTTATGGGCGCTTGACCACTCAGAAGGTCTTGGGCATTAGCTGAAGAATTTACCCGTGACTGCACAATGGGAGTCAGATTTCCCACACTGGCTTCTTTGTTTGGATGTTTACTATGAATTCATTGATTACCATGACACGACGCATTCCCCTTGATTTTGGCTTATAGCCTGGTCCAATTATCCCAGAAGAGAGCCCTTAACAGTGACCACCATTGTTTAGTTATGTAATGCGAATATTTGTCTAAAACGAAGAAGATTAAGTCAGTCTGGAAGTACTTTAGGTCAAGTGGGAAGGCAGCTGCATTCCAGTAAGAATGTCTTAATGCTGTCTGCAACCGCAACTCAGATCCTGCAGAAACCCAGAGATGCAATTAATGTAAAAAAAATCGGTACTATGTTGATGGATGACTTCGGCAATATGGATCCAGACACTGTGGTTGCGTCAGTCTCCAGTGTACGGAGCTAGGGCTAGCTGAACACATTGAGCCAAAGAACTGCCATTAAGACTAATCCATTCCCATTTACTCAGTAGCAAGCACAACTGAGTTCAATCGGCTTTACCCCAAAGTGTTAATAAGGTCATACTAGCCTTGAATAAATTCTTCATAGAGAGAATGTTTAGCCTCATTGTCTGGGGTTTTGTAAAATATAACTTCAAATCTCTGGAAGACCTTTGCAGTAGGGAAACTCCTTTTGCACTAAAAGAATGAGGGGATTGTGGGTAGCTTAGATGAAAACTACAGCTGAAATCCTATATTAATGAGATGGGGCATAGCTTTTTGCTCATTCGATTATGAACTGGTTGTACAGTGCCACCACATTAGAGACATAGAGTGTTGCAAAACTAAAAGCACAAGAACATCGGAAGTGCATTGGGCGAGACTCAGCATGCATTGCTGTGCAATCTGTGCAATGTGCACACAAGTTGATAAACAATGTGCAGCCATGCCTAATGTTACCACATGTACAATTCTATTTCCTCAACCTTGAACTGAATGCAGCCGTTACTTATCAGACAAAAATGTCCAAACACTTCAGAATCCATGACGATGATGATGATGATGGGTGTCATGGGCTGGAGTCAGCTTCTCCAGGTGAAAAGCAGCCTTGATAGGGACAAGCAGATGCAGGAGCTAATCAGGCTAGGATGAGAGCCAGCTGGCTCCAGTCTTTATAGGGAAAGCAGAGGGCGGTGGCTCAATGCCAGAAACAATATGTGTGTTTGCCAGCCTTCGTGTGTGCTACAAATTCCTTGCTTGCCATCTGCCTGCCCTGTCTGACCTTTGGGCTGTCTGACCTTGCTGCCTCCTGGAATCCTGACCTTTGGACCAACACTGGACTTTGCTTCTGCTTCACTCTGGTCAGGTGAGCTTTATTGGACTACTAAGCTGTATCCGTTCACCTGCTGAATATCTTGGCATCCCATTGCCTGACAATGGACAGCCAGCACCTATAACAATGATGGTGGTTTACATGTTGCACATAAATGCATGAGATGGTATCTCAGCAACAGAACTGGGGGAAAATGACTTCAGGATAAGTAATTTTGTCCTGAGTTAGGTAGTACGACACATGCCTATGAACCCTGGTAGTTAAGGGAAGCCCTAAGGAGAATCTAGAGTGCAGAAGCATCACTAACTAATTAATAAATTCATTTGTATCCCACCTTTCTCCCAATAATGGGACTCAAGGCAGCTAAAAATGTATTAAAAACAGTACAAATTAAAAACAGTAGAAAAGAGAGCATAAATATAAGATTTAAAGGGCAATTAAACATTAACTATTAAAAATATTAAAATTCATTAAAAGATTATGTACAAACCTTAAAAACAGCACTGCGGGGCATTAAAGCCGAACTCAAGCCAGTTTGTAAAAGCCTGATGGCACAAAAATGTTTTGGTATGCCAATGGAAAGTGAGCAAGGACAGAGGCATCCTGGACTAAGGAGGGAGTTCCAAAGTCTAGAAGCAGCCACCAAGGAGGACCTATTTCTTGTTGTGTGCCTTCAAATTGTTTCCAACTTATGGAGACCCTAAGGCCTATCACAGGGTTTTCCAAATGAGTCTGAGAGGATGATGAGACAGAGATAAGGGCCTCTTTAGATGATCTTAAAGCAATAAAAGGGCTCAAAAAGGGAGATACATTCCTTCAAATAACCTGGACCCAACCCATATAGGGCTTTATTGGCAAAACCAGCACTTTGCAATGTGTCCATAAATAGACCAACAGTGGAGCTGTTGCAACAAGAGAGTTGTGTGCTCCTTGTAGCCAGACCTGGTTAACAACCTAGTTGCAGCTCTTTGGGCTGAGTGAAGTTTCTGAGCATTTTTCAAAGGCCACCCCCAACTAGAGTGCATTATAGTAATCAGGATGTAACCAAGTCATGTACCACCACAGCTGGATCTGATTTCTCCAGGAATGTGTGCAGTTGGTGCACTAGCTTTAACTGTGCAAAAACACTCCTTTTCTCTGATGAAACTGGGACCTTCAACCTAAGAGTGGAATCCAGGAATATCCCCAAACTAAGAATATGCATTTTCACGGGGAGTATAACCCATCCAACATAGCTCAAATCTCTGTACGACTCCCTCCCTCTGAAATAGAAGGACTCTTGAGCAATAATCACATGTAGACTTGGCCTTTTCTAAATGGAGCTTATGATTTGAGGAGATTTGTTCCTTTGCATTCCTTTCCACGCCACCTTCTCACCATTAGCTTGTCATGCTTAAATGCTTTTTCTTATCAAGGAACTATTTGTATTGAACCTATGGTACAGTTCAGTCCTTGTTTGTACAGTGGTTAGCAAGGCTTTTGAGAGTGCTTTGCTTTGTCAGAAGTTAGAGTTCAAATTAGAGTTCAAGCAGCATACCACCCTGAGCTCCCCACTCTCAACCTGGTCTGATTTCAAAAGCTAAGTGGGATCAGGCTTGTTTAGTACTGGATGAGAATCATTGGGGAATACATGTGCCCTGGAGAAGACCAATAAGTTTCCTGGGTATTTAAATCACTTCACGATTTATCAATCAGAGGTATACAAGATGATGAAGCACAACAAGTATTAAGACAGCTAAATGAGGAACCTTTCAGAAAGAAAGAGGTGGCAATGCCAATGCAGTGAAAACAAGACTAGATACAAAGGGATTCAGATCTTGGCTTAATATCTCAAAACCCTAAAGCTATGATAAATCTATCAGTTTGGATTTCTTGCATATTCCACTGTTTTTAATCTCCAGGCTTTGCCATTGTACCATCCTAAATATTCCCAATCTTGTCTGGCTTAGAAACTAAGCATGATCAGGTCTGACAAGTGCTTGAATGGAAGACCACCAGGAAATACCAGGAATCTCTAAGTAGAGCTAGGAAAGACTCCTGCTCAAAGCAGGTAAATCCATTGCTGGCAATCACAGTTGATGATATGGGCCTAGACTGATCAATGATTAGACCCAGTACAAAGCAGCTTTGGACTGTAAGAAGAGCTAGTGTAAGATGAGAGACAACCATCTCTCAAAGACGCTCCCTCCGTTCTAACTACCATTTCCTGTGGCCTCAGAGGGAAAGAAGTGACAAACGCAGCTCCATCATGCCTAGGCCCAGAAGAAAACAAAGGGCCCCCCTCCAACACAGCTGCCATTGACCTGACCTTGCAGGGAGAGAAACTATCTGCTGGACTTAATTCCTTCCTAAATTGCCATGCCCTTTTCCTTCTGTGTCATGTCTTAATTAGATTATAAACCTGAGGGCAGGGAACTGTTTGTTGTTCTTTTACTTGTAAAGTGTCATGTACAGTGATGGTGCCACAGAAAGAGAGAAAGAGAGAAAGGAAGGGGATAAATCATAAACCCTAATCTGTTCTTTTTTAATCTCTTATGACTTAATGGCACAGGCCATTTCTGCACTAGCCTGTTATAGTGCTATTATTCCACTTTCAACATCCTGAGAAATCCTGGGGTTCGCAGCTTACTGAGGCCAAAGAGCTCTCTGGCTGAGAATTCTAAATGCCCTCTCCCTAAACTGCAAACCCCAGGATTCTATAGGATGTTGAAAGTGGAATAATAGCACTATAACAGGCTAGTGTGAAAATGACCATAGTTAAGGATGAGTAATGACTGCTAAACTGAATAATAAGCCAGGATTGTGCAACTGTTCCATGCTTAAAAGCAGCAAATATCAGGAAAGCCAGGCTCTTGTAGGACTGAGAAATCATGGGAGATTTAGGATGAGGAGATATGTGGCAACTAGATTTCAGACATTCTGAAATCTCTAGCAGTAAACAAGCAGTTATGAGTTTAAAAAGCTAAGGAATTAGAAGACATCTACTTTACAAATGCTCCAAGGGATCCAAAAAGCCAAATGCATGCGAGAGCTTATAGATCAGTTGTTTGCAATGCAAACTCTTGTCTGATGCTAGGACATTTACAGCTGCCTGATCTTGACAGCCAGGTGGCCAATCACTAGGCATCTAGTGTTTAAACTTGTGCATGAGGCATATACTCCATCTCCATCTGTTGCCTTGGCTGTGCAAAGGAAAACAGTATCTCTTCAGCATTCACCTGCTGTGGCTGAAGTTAGGGCTCATCATCCAGAGTGTCTACATTGGCTCTTGATTGCTCACACACTGAAGAGGGGCTGCCTTTTGGAGACAGAGGGTCTTCTTGGACTGGCTCTGCTGAATTGGATTTCTCAGATTCCACAAAGTAAATTATGACAGCAATGGGCAAACCAGAGTCCATGTGGTTGGTTTGGGCAGAGGATGGCAGAACCAGGAATTCATTGACAAGGTAAAGACAATGTCAGGCTCAAGGAGGTGACACATGCCCATGGTCTAGTATCTAGGCTTTCCAGCTCATAGTATACAGTGCCTTTCTTATGAAATTGCATGCATATCGACCAATATTATGAAGTCTTCAAGCAATGTAGACCATAGTTGGACAAAGTATTAACCTGCTGTTGGACTCCACCTCCTGGCATTGGCTATAAAGATTAGAGATCATGGGAGCTGCAGTTCAATAACATGCAGTGGACTACACTTTCCCTATTGCTGGTATAGATCATCTTGGTCAAATTATTCAGAGGACCATCTTAGGAAAGCCAGGCATGAATACAACCTAGACATTCCTCACAGATTTATAGGTCCCACATTATCACAGATTCACATACATAGGTTTCAGCTTAAAAATTAAATATTATACCTCTGTTCCATAGGGCAGTCACTGCTGCATTGCCAATTAAACAAGAAATTAATCCCCGATAGAGAAGCAAAAGATGACACAGGTTTGCACCTACCAGTTGGCATGGATGGGTATAAGTTGGGAAGTAATTATTAAAATTCAAATAGAAATAATGCTGCCAAACTCTATAATGCTAGTCCCAACTAGAGTTTGAAACAATGGATTGTATATTAAAGTTTAGACTAGTATCTGGAGCAAATTCACCCCTCCACTAACATGAAAGCCCTGTAAACTATTGTAAAAAGCCCTGTAAACTATTTCGATATCTAACTGCTTTTACGTCTTTGAGTTCAAATGGTTAAAAAATGCTTTTGAGCTCTGCAGCTAACATATACAGCATAGTGCATGTTAAAGAGAGGGTATGCTTTAAGCTAATGCAAACATCCTTTAGCAGCCTCGTTTATGAAGAGTTCAGCAAATTACACAAGTAGCAAGCTTTTTTCAAAAACCACAGAACTGGCTGAGCAATTCTCAACTCTTAACCTGAGGGTCAAATGGAATCCATCTATAAACAAAAGGAGGCTGACAAATACTGCTGTATTTACCTTGAACGTGTTCCAACTGCTTTTAGGGAATAATGTTTTCTCTTAGCAAGCTGTTTTGTAGCTTCAAGTCAAAGAACCGCAGCAGGCTCTTATCAGAAATGATATGCATATATGGCAATATGATATAAACTCAGATTTTCATGCCTACAGTCATCCAAATATTTATACTGAGGCTGGCCTATCCACAAGCCATATCCTCCAACATTTCACAGATGAAAAATGTTACATATAAGGTCAAGATGAGGAAAGTTATTAATAAGGAAGAACACACAAGTTAGAAGAGGCTACAGCAGTTTGCTTTTGCCTGAGCCTAGTGGGAAAGGCAAGATTCTGCTCCCTTCTCTGTCTTCCATGCTGAGTTAATTGAGTTTGAACTACTTTTGCACTTTGAACTCAGTTTGCAGCAACCAAAGTAAGCTAAGGACCAAGGGGGAAAGTGGGAAGAGGAGAGAAAAACTGGGGCATTTTAAAAGTATCTGGAAAAAGTAGGAAGGAAGGGGATTAATACGGATAGTGCCTGCCAGATCAAGACAGTTGGATGGTGTGAAAGGCCTCCTATCAGCCAATTACAGGGGTGAATATTGGAGATCATGGTTTCCTTCTGTGTTTGAAGGGCTGGTCCTAGGTTTATGAGCTTGCACCCTCAGACAGGAACTTTCCTCAAGCTTTAAGTTTGTGCAGTGGGTTGTAGGACTAGATAGGCACCATTTTATCATACTACTCTGAGCCCTAATAAGACAAGACTGAATCCATCAAAGACCATCAAAACACCACCTGATTTTTGTAACTGCTTCTCTGGGTCTAAATCCACTTGTTAGCCTTAACTGGAGTAGGCCTATTGAATCAATGGATCCAACATAAGTGTTGGTGAAGAAAATTCCCATTGACCTACCGAGTCTACTCTAGTTGGAATTAATTACACTTGGCTCTCCATATCTGCTGAAGTTAGGGGCATTGGACCCCCCACAAAAGTGGAAAAATATCAGAAGTGTGTGTGTGTGTGTGTGTGGGGAACAGAGCCAAGGCATGGTGGAGAGAGCAGGCATACAAGGTCCAAATCAAGTCAGGGAAAAGAGAGAGAAAGTGGATGGATTTATGTGGTGGCTTTATACTTTCTCTCTCACCCCATCTCTTTCCTTAGGTGTGTGGGGCCACCAGGAGAAGGTTTGTGGTGCCAAGAAATCAGGCTGGGATCTGTCTATAGTTGGCCAGGCAATGGCTGGTGGCCGAAGGTAGGCTTCTATAAAGGGCTGCATGGCCTGAGTGGAACCACCAAGAGAGAAAGTTCCCCTGGAAAAGAAGAGCTTGAGGTGGAAGGGCAGAGGTTGGAGAAACTCACAAATAGTCAACTTTGTGAAAGGGAAACCTGCAAATGTGAAGGGCCATTTGTATTAGATAATAGCCAGGAGCCTTTATCTAATACTGTTGGACTTCAGATCCCAGCAAGTATAGCCAGCATAGCCAGTGGGGGCTACAGTCTAAAAACATCTGGAAGACTTTGTGATTCCTGCCCCCAGCCGCATAGGGATGGGGGGACGATGGGGGCAGTTTACCCTGGGTTGCAATTTTTTTGGGGGGCGTCCGAGCTTGTAGTCATGCCCTTGCATGTTGTAGCCCTGCCCCCTCACATTGCAGCCCCTCCTCACATACTGTAGCCATGCCCCCATGCACTGTAGCCCTGCCCCATGCATCGTGCCCATGCCTCCACACACTGTGGCCATGCTCCCACCAGCCCTCCCTCTTATGCATTCCCAGCTCCGCCACTGCCTGCCCCTGATTTAGCCCGTAGTGCTTAGATCTGTCAGTTTCCAATTGCTTTCTTCCAAGAGCGTGCCTCACCTCAAGGACACTTCATACAGCTGTTTTGGGGTATCATGAAAATACAACAAAATGAGAGCTAATGACTAGAATCCTGTTGGTTTCTTATACTTCTGAACTTTTCCTATAGAAAAGGTTGCCTGTTTCTGCCCACTGGAAAACATCTTCATTCATTTATTTCAGCAATGCAGAAGTGGAGTTGTACATGCAGTACTATTATGCAGGCAGGTTGTACATCACCTATGGGCCAGCATGTGTTGGGGTGTGCATTCACAGTTACACATTTACATAACACAGCCAATCAACATGAAGGTTCTGCAGCACAAACAAAGCATTACTCTGCATTTGGAGATTTGTGCTATGCAATCACAATATTGAACCCAGCCCATTACACTGAACACTGCTTGTCATGGAAGCTGACATGAATATGTGGGATTTTCTTCCCTGAATATGCCCATTTCCGCACTACACATCCAGCCCCTCCCAAAACTGCAAACCCCAGGATTCCATAGGATGTTGAAAATGGAATAATTGCGCTATAAGAGTGTTGTGTGGAAATGGCCCCCAAAAATATTTTAACTAGACTTGTCGATTACTTCACACATATGCGCACACACACACATTTGCACCTCCACTTGGGGAGGACGGGGCATCATTTTCTGCTATAGTAAGGAAAAATGCTTTGACCCACTCTCGTGAGTAGCCTCGGAAATGGTGGGCAAAGGTGATCCCTCTAGGTTGTGTTTTTCTTCTGGCAAGAATAGTGACTTGCAGCAGTACCTGGTGTCTATAATTTCAGTGGGTTGATGAATCAATTCTGGGTTTTAGTCCAAACTTTATAGGTATTGAACTAATGACATGAAAGCTATCAGCTCCTTCTGATGAATTTCATTTTCTAAAAATCTCCAGAAGTAGGAATTCATTTTTTAAATATCTCGTTGGGCCATCCTGTACTCTCTAATATTTTAAAAATATACATTCCCCCCCCCCAAAAAAAACTAGAAAGCAACTGGCTATTTCAAGTTTTCTTTCATTTTCTCCCCACATTTTTTGAAATTTTTGGCAATTCGTGCATTCCCTAGAGGCTTGTCATTGGCTCCTGGACCACTATTGGCTCTAAAGGAGAGGGACACATATAGAAAGTACCACTGAGATCATCCTCCTGTTGGATCTAGAGATTTGGATGGGATATAAGAGAAGATGATTCCTGCAGCTCCAGCTCACTGCTATCCATTTGTTTTTGTTGCAATCTCAGCTCATCGAATATTATCCTAAACTCTGGCCCTGGCATAAGCTGTGAGACGTTTTCCCTTCTCTTCCCAAGAATAATTTAATGGTGTATAATGCAGCGAAATGGGGGCATTTCATAAGTGGGCCTGTTAGGAGAAATGATGGGTTCAAGGACCTTGTGCCTGCCTGCTTCTTGATTAACTTGATATTAGCTGATTGCTCTGTGCTTCTCCAAGTTCTGAGGGCTTCGTTTTGCCGAGTGCTTTTTTTTAAATATGCCCTTTAAATATCCCTGCCCTTTTGTTCTCATCAGTAGCTATTGTACCATTCTTTGCCTCCCCTTTCCCCCATTTTTTTTGTTCTCCTTTCATTGAGTTAATCTCTTATCCAATTGCATTTTACGGTCATATAGAAGTTCCTTTACAGGAATTATAGCAAAGTTATATCAACACAGGTTAAACAGTCTCTGGTCTTTTTATTGTGGTTATTGCATGCCTTCAAGTCATTTCCAACTTAAGGCAACCCTAAGGCGAACCTAGAGTCAATGTAGTATACTGATTTGAGTTTTGGCCTATGATTCTAGAGACCAGCGTTTGATTCCCTGCTCTGGCATAGAAACCTGCTGGGTGACAGTGTAACAGGAGGCTGTTGGGACTCTTGTTACCCTGGTTTCTGCAGTCCCGTGGGGGACACCTCAATGTGCTCCAAATAATGGGGAACAGGAATTAGCCAGCTACACAAGCTGTAGCACTTCAAGAGGCAGGGTAACCTAGCGAGATCTTTAAACCCAATTTTTAACGGGGTCAGGCCAAGCCAAAAACCAAGCAAAATTGTCTAATAAAATGATTTTAATGAGGGGAATTCACTCATGCATGCACACAAGATGCACACAATCACACATTCACACAAGAGCTAGCTGAAAGAGAAAGGGAGGAAAAATTATAGAGAGGCTGAGGGATTTGGAGGGATTTATAATTACCAGTCCAGAAGTGTAGTGAAGAGCAGAAATGTCTTTTGGCTTAGGTAGGACCTAAGGGCAGTTCTCATTCAGGAGCCAGACAGATAGAGTGACAGGTAGACCTTCAAGACACTGCCCTGGGCCTCCTCAAATCAGGGGTATTTGTACCCTGAAAATGGCTTGTGGCTGTGAAGGTTCCAGATGCAAAACAAAGGAAACCTGTTGTGGACAATGAGTCTTTTGCCTGTTGATGGGCTTAGTGCTTTGATTGACAAAGACATGATGGATGTTGTAATAGTATAATAATAATATTGTGGGTGCTATGAGGACAGACGAAAGAATCCAGGTGTACAAGGGATGAATATCTGTCGATCAGTGTCCTGGTGGGCTCCTCACAGTTGGATTCCTTGGAAAAGTCCAGCTTCTATTTAAGCCTATTATCCACAGGAATGGAGTGTATTTGCCTGACAAATGACTCAGTCTTACCTGGAGGAATTTTGGACTTGACCTATGCTTCTCACATTTACAGTCAAATTCTTTCCCTCGCTCAGTTTGTCCTCTCTGTCACTTTTCAGGCTTGAATTTGATATCAGAGCCAATAAAATGTGTTACCAATTAGGTATGGTGTCCATACTGATATTGGGGACCCCCACTCTGCATTTCATTATCATTTGAACAGCCAATCATAACAAGAATAGCAGCTCGTCCAGTAGATAAAATGAAGCAGGGTTGTTGTTTTTGTCTGTTGTGACTAGTGAATGTGTGGTTTTTTTTTTAAAAAAAGTGACTGCCCTACACATTTATGAGATTAGAAACATAGCACTATGAGATCATCAATTTAAAATAAATCTCAACAACTTAAAAAAAAGAATAAAGAACAAAACCCCCTATGTGATCTTGGGTGCATCACACATTCTCAACCCCAGAAAAAACCTTGTGATTGGTTTGCTTTAGAGTTGCTATAAGTTGGAAATAACTTGAAGGCACACAACAACAACAACAACAAGCTGAAGCTATCATGGGCTTTTCTTGGCAAGATTTGTTCAGAGAGCGTTCACTTTTGCCTTTCTCTGAACCTGGGAGAGTATGAATTACCCAAGGTTGCCTGATGAGTTTCCATGCCTGAGCAAGGATTTCAGCTCTGTTCTCCAGAGTTGTAGTCCAATGTTCAAATCATTGCAACACAGTGGCTTTCACTTATTCTTAACAAAAGGAAAATGGCTTTGGAAGTTTTGATGGAAAGCAAAATAGATTTTTTTCAAAGAAATGCAGTTGGCACATGTGCTTGGTTTGTAGACATTGCTACATGCCTTACTCTTGACTCCAACTTATGGCAATTGTATCACAAAGTTCTCTTGGCAAGATTTATTCAAAGGAGGTTTGTCATTATATTCCTGAGAGTATGACTTGCCAAGGGCACCCAGTGGATTTGTAGGGCTGAGTGGGAATTTGAAGCCTGGTCTCCTACAGTCCTAGTGCAACACCCCAGCCGCTATACCATGCTGATTCATTAAAATGGTGATCTAATTTAGTGTTTTCTTGGCAAGATTTATTTAGATGAGGCTTCCTCTAAGACTGAGAGAGTGTGACGTGCCCAAGACTGGCCAGGAAGTTCCCATGGCCCAGCAGTGATTCTAACCCTGGTCTTCCTGAGTCCTAAACCAATAGTAAAACCACTACTCCACCCAGCTTTCATTATATGCTATATACATAGGATCGTTTTATTGGTAGTAAGTAAATCTGCCAGCATTTGAGCATTGGATTATGACTTTGGAGAGCAGGGTTCTATTTCCCACTCAGGCATGGAAACCCACTGGCTGATGTTTGGTGTATCACAGATTCTCAACCCCAGAAAACCTTGTGACACATTTCCCTTAGGGTTGTTATAAAGTCACAAACGACTTAAAAACACACAAGAACAACAAACTCTGTTGTCTCTCAGAAAAACCCACTTGATTAACCCTATAAATTTTACTGACAGACAGTGTGAATCTAAAAGTCTTTGCTGATAGCTGCAATGTCTCTGAGGCACTGAATCTGGCATGACCAGTAGTATGATTTTTGTTTGTTTGTTTGTTAAAGTTACTATCCAAGGTGTTCAGCCTGTTTTGCCAATTCAGTCCAATAACTTAGATAGGAGCTTTAAAGTCTGTACTAACACTCAGAATGCATTCATCACCCCATGGACATTGGAGGTACCAGCTGCCACTAGACCCTAACTCTAGATCTGTTGCTTGCTGGGTTGCAGAGTGCAAGTTCAACAGCAGGTCAGGGGAGGAATGTCAACCCTGAGGTTCCTGATTTTTCCTCCCTCTGTACTTCTTGCAGTATCACAGCAGAAACTGCAATGAAACTATCTGCATGTGATTCCAGTGTTCCATCCCACTTTGCCTACAGCAAAGATCTCTTCTCTGGGATCTTAAGAGATATATCTTAGCTCAGGGATGGGCAGTTTCAGAAGGAGTGAGAGTCAATGTTGTGTCCTCAAGTTTAAGAGCTCCACCACTCTTGAAAATGTCCACAAACAGTGAGGGCCATCTTGTCCAATTGCCTGCCATGTATCAACGGATGCCCTCTTGAAATATGCCCTGTTACCCCACTGGTACAACCTATCCAAGGGTCTACGATTTTAATATTAAATGTGATTCAACATGCCAGAGAGGTCACCCAGATGAGTATGTAGGCAGCAACAGTTGAATGATCGAGAACCAGGTCAGGCTAGTAAAATCCCCAGTCATGTAGCCCCAGGAGACCTCAAGCTGTACAAGCCCACAGTAAACAAAAAGTCTTCAGCTACTGAGGATCCAACTTGAGGGGACTAGCGTCTTTTCCCCAAGTTGAGCACCAATAGCAATAAAATCCTATCAGGCACAGACCATCTATGTAAATTCACACCACAACTCAATGCAACTGAAGATCCTGAAACTTTGGCAACATGTTATAATCCCATCATGCAAAAAAGAGTTGCCGTCGTGGAGCTTCTTTCCGTTGCAACACCCATTGTTCTCCCTGGGAGAGGATTTGCCCTCAAGGTATGTTTTTCCCTACAAATAGTCCTAGTTTTTGAGAGTTTGATAATTCCCAGTCATACCAACAGACCGTTTCTCCATCAGTCGAGTAATCCCCTCAGCCCTCTCCATGCTGAGCTCTACTTCATTCACTGTTTTTCCCAGACCAAGGACTTCAGGAAAAGGTGCAGTATCACCCTATGATCCCTTCAATATTTCCCCTATCCAATTTCCACTCTTTGCTTCTTAATAGGTCTTGAGTGAGTGATTGTGTTGATGTGTGACACTTTCTTTCAATAAAATCATTTATTTGATACCTTTGACTGGTTTTTAGCTTGTCCTGGCCCCGTAAAAACTGGGTAAAAAGACCCCACTAGGTTACCCTGCCTCTTTCTTTTCCGTTGCTTGTTCTCTGTTGAGTTCCCATTCCCTATCACTTGGAGCACATTAAGGCATCCCTCACAGGACCCCAGAAATCAGGGTAACTGTCATGAGCCAGTGTTCTCGCTTCCGATTCGGACTTGGACTCTGAGTCTGGGGAGGATACCTTGGAGGGTCCTTCTAGAGAGGGGTCTCCTTCAGAGCCTAGGGAGGAGACTGCCTGTGACCCCACAGCTGTCCCTGACATGGAGCCCGGGCTAGTGCCTGCAGCACATGTTTGCACTCGGGAGGCAGAGGCCGGTGTTTCTTCCAGTCCAGAGTTTGCAGTGGACCCTCCCCCATGTTCCTCCAGAGGTGACTGGAGAAGGGGGCGGTCCGGAGGTCTCAGCATCTGTGGGAGAAGTGTTTGATGACTCGGCCCTGAAGGCTTGAGAGGCTCTAGCTGTGAGCTGGGCCAACAGACATTTGATCAACCTCAGCTGGGCTAAGACTGATTATTTAAGTCAGACGCTGTAGGAGTTGGGCACAGGGCAACAACCATCTACCGACCGTGAATCTGCGCCCCGTGATGTGAGCTTTTTGTGTTCCAGGCTGACCTTGCTGCTTGAGTTTGCTGTTCCTGGGACTTTGCTGTTTGTTTACACTGACATTTGGTGAAGTAACCTCTTGATTTATTACCACTAAAGCTATAAAATCCCGCTTCTGCCTCTGCGTCTGCTTAGCCACCGCCTAGACACTGACAGTAACAGCCCGTCCAACCTCTGTTTGAAAACCTCCAAACCTGGAGTGTCCACGCTTTCCAAGGCAAACTTTTCCACTGTCGAACAGCTCTTAAAGTAAGAAAGTTCTAATGTTTAGATGGGATCTTGGATTGTGAATCTGTTGGTTGGTGTTCTAGTCCTGGAGCAGCAGAAAACAAGTGTATCCTTTCTTCTACATGGCATTCCTTCAGATATCTAAAGATAGCTATCATGCCACCTCTCAGTCTTTTCTTCTCCAAGTTAAACATATCCAGGTCCCTAAGGCTTTGTTTCCAGACCTTTGATCGTCTAGATCACCCCCTCCAGAAACATTCCAGTATACCAATATCCTCTTTGAATTGTCATGCACAGAGTATTCCAGGTAAATTCTAACCAAAGCAGAATGGAGTGGAACTGCTACTTCCCTTGATCTGAGTCCTTGAGTGCAAGGTTAAGATCACTATAGAAAGGGATAGAAATCTGTTTCTGGTTTCTTTTGGAGGCCAAAACAGCTCCCCTGTTATGTTTTTGGATGAATTCTTTTTCTGGGGAGAATTTGCAGAAAACTTTTTTGTCTCATCTTGACAGTGGTTGTTGTCCTTGAAAATATCCCCAAAGGCACATTGATAGACCTAAGTGGACCATGATGGCTGGAATCTTGTTGTTGTATTACACTTATGGAAGTGCAAAAGCAGATGTGGAATGGCTGCATTCGATTCAAGATGATAGAAGTGTATAGTCAGCCCTCCATATTTGCGGGTTTGACTTGCACAGATTTGATTATTTGAGAGTATCTTTAACGCCTGCCCTTCTCACTTCAGGTGCTTCTTTTCTGGGGAAATCTTACCTCTCAGCAGCTCTGATCAGACCATGCACCCCTTTAAAAACCTGCCTCTAGTCCTCCAGAGCACCAAAAGCCCTCTTTCAATGCCACCCCATATCCTGTTACCCTGTATGTTGGGGGTCCTGGAAGGGGCCCCAAATAACCAAACAACAACACAAGATGGGGAAATTAGTCTTGAGCACTCTCTTAAGCTAAATGAGAGGCATGGTAACTTTAGCTAGGATCTTGTACCCTATGTCTATGGCTTCAGGTCAGACAGCGTAGTCAGACAAGGTTTTAAAGTAACGAAAATAACATTTATTGAGGACAAACAGCATAAAAGACACCACATGCACACAGCTAACTAGAAATAGAAATGGAGAGCTTTTGGGGAATGGGTAATACGACACCTGGTCTCGTAGTCCTGGAGAGAAACGGAGGTTGAGAGGAAGAAAGCTCAACGTGGCTTGCTGAGGGGACAACTTCACTGGACAGAGCGGCAGCAAGGCTGGATGGAAGTGTTCCGAGCAGTCTGAGGAGGACTTGGAAAAGGGGACCTTTTATAGGGTGGATTTTACCTACAGGCCATGCCATGCTCGGTGAGAACAAAGGGAATTTGGAGCTGGACAAAGGAGTTGGAAAAGGTCAGGTTTTGCATGATGAGCTTAGTGCAGGATGACAATAGTATGGCCAGTATGTTGATGGCCCAACATAAAGGAATGGCTCGGCACTTGGCCGTGTGTCTTTGTAAATATTCGCGCTAAGCAAGGCCAGTTTGCAAGGAGGTTTTTCCCTGAAGCATCGGAGAGGCTTAAGTTGCCTGCCTGAATGAGGTTTGGAATGTACAACCATTAATGGCCGCGCCTAATACGTGCTTGTCCAGTGGACCTCTGCAAACACGTGGAGTGGGGTGGCAGAGAAAGGTCAAGCAAAGGCCAAATTATTTGATATCAAAAGGATATCTAGTGCTCTCACCAGACATATCATAACCATGATAACAATCCAAGAAAGGAAATAGACAAGAAAGAGGAAGTATAGGGCAACCATGCTGACCCACCTGCTTTCCCTCTCCTTTCCTGGACCTGGTTTGGACCCTGGGTGCGTGGTCACCCTACTGTGCATTGGCCCCCTTACCAAAGACACACATATACATTTTGATATTTGTGATTTTTCCACTTTTGCGAGGGTCTTGTTCCCCTAACCCTAACAAATATGGATGACCAACTGTAGTTATCAATGTAGTGCCACTGCATTTGGATGCAAATTTGATGTGGATGAGCTTACAAACAGGGCATGGATGTACACGTATGTATGGTGGTACATTCATTTCTATTCAGCATGTTAGTGCATTTGCACAGTATTATCATCCAACACAAAAGGTGCATATTAAATGCGTAGCTCCATATGCGAAGATTTACATTGTGCAACCCCAATGTAGAATTGTGACCATCATCCCTTCCACTGCCCCTAGCAGAGACAATTCTTCAGGTCTCCATTCTCATTAAGTTGCTAGAAACTAGAAAAGTTTGTCAAATGAGGAACCATAATAGGAGCAGGCAGTTGCGTAGGGACATGAGGGTAGAGGGGTGATTTGCCCCAAGGTGGCAAAGTTTTTGGGGTGTCCCAGCAAGTAGCTGCACCCCTGCGTGCCCTGGACATGACCCCGTGTGCCCTGGCCATGCCCCCACACACTGCAGCCACATCCCCATGCACAGTGGCCATGGCCCTCACACCACAGCACCACCACACCACCTCTCTCACCTCCCTCCATGCACTCCAAGCTCCTCCACTGGGAGCAGAGTATGCTACTTCCCATAATCAATCTTTCTTTCTTTCTTTCTTTCTTTCTTTCTTTCTTTCTTTCTTCCTCTCTTTCTCTCTCTCTGAATAAATACCTGCTATTTTCCAACCTGTCAGCTTGCATCCCATCTCAGGTGACGAGAAGCTGTTTGCAGCTTTGACTGTCATGTCAAGTTATGTCAGCTGTGAGAGAATACTCTCTTCCCACCTCAATTTGTAACTTGCTCCTTTCCCAGGTCCTCAGAATTGGGATACAATGCAATCTGAAACTCATTTGGTAGAACATAAATGTATTTAGATACTTCCTACCTTTGATTTCTTTCCCCTTCAATATTTAGAAAGGCTTTTTTTGATTTTCCTGTCTGGATTTTATCATCACAACACAGTTTACCCATGTCTTATCGATCCCGGCTTCTGAAATGCTTGGTGAAGCCAATTTTGAGTTTGTCAGACATGTATAGTTCTGGGTAAGGTCATGGAAGGAGAGAGAATCAAATGAGATGTGAAGAGGTCTTATTATAAGCAATTTGACCAATAGTCTATTGGGACCTATTTGTAAAGAAGTAAAATTTACTTGGACCTAAGTTATCATAGAGAGCCAGTATGATGTATTGGTTGGAGCATTGGACTAGTATCCTGGAGAACAGGGTTCAATTCTCCAATAGGTCAAGGAAACCCACTGAATGACCTTAGGCACATTGCACACTCTCAGCCCCAGAAAACACCATGATAGGGTCACCATAAGTCAGAAATAACCTGAAGGCACACAATGACATCATTGCTTGATATCATCAATCCAGTGTGGCATACTGGTGTGAGTGTAGAACTAGGACCCTGGGAGACTAGGGTTTGAATCTCTGCTCACCCCCAGAAACCCACTGGGTGACCTTGGCCATACTCTCTCAGCCTCAGAGGAAGGCAAGAACAATTTTTTTTGTCTATTTTTTTTTTTAAAAAAAAAACTTTCTGTCCATAAGTCAATGAAGTAAAATGCTATTACAGGATAACTTCACCAATTTTGAAGAAATGCAAATACATGTAGTAATATATGTAGTCCCTTCAGCTGAATATGGACACCGATTTATGGGCCATTGGTCTCCACGTGCCAGATGTCACTTTGATCCTACCCCCTGTAATAATTCTCAGATGAGACGCTGGTTTTTGTTGGGAATTAGAGTTTCCCAGGGTGTTAGTCCTATTGGGAAATTCTATTGAAGCTAAAACTATAAGGAATCAGACTTGTTTAGCAGAGTAGCAGAAAAAGCATGCCCAGATTTCATTGTGGCTTTTCTGATCTGAAACTGACTAAGAAAACAAAAACAATGCAGGCAGTTTCAGGTTACAAACTTAGAAAAGTTTACTAATGGCTTCTGCATTTACATATGCGCTGGGGAACCTACATCCTAACTAGCTAATGAATAGATTGTTAATAGCTTCATTCTTAACTCACTATCTTCTTGATGGAGATGTGAAGCATGGTTGGAGAGGAGAAGATAGGAAGCAAAAATGGAGGAGAAGAGGGAGAACTGGGAAGCGGTCTCTTTTTTTTTAATAAGACGGATGACCCAAGCAACAATCTGGGTCACGTGATCTGACCACCTGAACACCAAAGGTATTTATGATCGTGCATTTAAATGTCATAAAGGCAAATGGTGAAGCTTTAGATGCAAAAGAGACAGGGAGCCCTATGCTAACTATGCCTACTTGCTTGAAAAACAAGATGCGAGGACATAGGATGCTGGAATTCTTCCAACAGTTTTCCCAAAGACAAATTCCCTAACAGATAGTTGTTATATACTCCAAGAAGACTGGCTTTCTAGAAGCCACAGTGATGTTTATAGGTTGACAGGAATGGTATTCTCCATCCTTCTTGTCAGTACTGAACCTACAACAATCTAACAGCAGCAGCACAGAGATGGTCTCACTAGCATGTACAGGCTTCTCTGGGACCTCTTTAAGGATTAGACAGAACTCAAGCCAACTAATATAGGACTTGATACTAGCATATAGAAGCTTTTAAGTAACTTCAAGTATGCATAGAATTGAAAGGGATCCTATAAGTCATTGAATTCAACCACCTACTCTGTGCAGGAACTCCCACCAGAGAAGGTAGCTGTCCAGGAATTACCATATTTGCCAGTGTATAAAATGCACCTGTGTATAAGACATATTCCATTTATACAGTGGCAAGTACTATTTGCCTGTGTATAAGACACACCAGTGTATAAAGCGCACGCCATTTTCAAACAGTATTTTTCAGGAAAAAAGTGAGCCTTATATGCCAGCAAATACAGTATATGAAGCCCCTTCCTTCCTTCCTTCCTTCCTTCCTTCCTTCCTTCCTTCCTTCCTTCCTTCCTTCCCTTCCTTTTTTTAGGTGAATTATGAATGTCCTGCTGGAATTTAAAGGGTTTTGCCTACTTGCAGAAAAACCATAAGGAGGGTACCAACCTGTCTTCTCTGAGGCGACTTCCGCATGAGGTTCATACAGCATAGTAGTGTTGACCTCACTCTCATGTCTGCACATTGAACTGTTTAGTGTCATAGTTTTCCTCATGGTTCTGCACATTTTCAGCTCCTAGGATGGTTTAGTGTGACGTGAAACTGCTGTATGTGAAAACTGGAAAACCTCCAATGTAAATCTCCCAAATTGGTTCTGCTTTGGTTTTCGCCTACATGCAGAAGCGTAGCATCGATTCACATTGCAGAAGTGGCTGGGTATGGGCATTCCCAGGCTGTCCCTTCCATCATTTCCGTCCCTATCTCTCTCTGCACATCAAAGGTCAAGCTGCCATCATTATTGTCTTCATGCATTAAATAGACAGTGGCAAGAGAGTGGATCTGGTAATGGACTGTTAAGACTGTTTTTTTTTGTGTGTGTGTATCAACAAATATATATACTTATGCACAAACGTAGCAATGCAGAAATGTGCTGAAAATGTGTGTGTGTGTGTTTTAAAAAACAGAGCAATCAGCGATGGTGGGAGAGGGTAAGAGAGGGGAATGGAAGTGGCCAGGGACTTGCTGTTGTGGATGCAGCAACTGTTGTTCTCTGCAATAGTATGATGTAAATGGGGTTTGGGGGGTGAAAACAACACAGTTTCTGAATCAGAGTATAAAAACACCACTCTTGACATGTGGTAAGCTGCTCCTCACTTCTCATGCAGAAATGGCTTGAGAAGGGAATTCCAGAAACTGGGGGACGCCACCAAGAAGGCCTTCTCCTATGTCCCACCAAACATATATACGAAGGTGACAAGATGGAGAGAAGGGCCTCACCAGAACATCTCAAAACATGGGAAGGTTCATATGGGAGAATGTTGTTTGTATGCTTTCAGATCATTTCTGACTTATGGCTAACCTAAGGTGAAACAGTAATTTTTTTCTGAAGCTGAGAGTGTGTGCCACACCCAAAGTCATCCAGTGAGTTTCCATGTCTGAGTGGAGAATCCACTGTGGTCTCCAGAATCATAATGCTCATAATTAATGCTCAAGCCACTAGGGCATGCTGACTGAAAAGGAGAATATAGTCTTTCAAATATTCATGTTACAATGAAGGCTAATAAAATCAAGACCCAGAGCCTTTGGAAGATAATAAATGGTGTAACAAATAGTAAGAATTAATAGGATAACTGAATAAATCAGATTGCTGGCTAGGGGATTCTGGGAATTCTAGTTCCTCAAAAGTAACTTTTTGATATTCAGCTGTTCCATAAAAGTAAGTTCCAGGATACTCGGTGAGGCTTACATCTCAGTAGTCATGCAGAGGACTGCAATGAAAATTAATCATGGTCGAGCAGAGGACCTAATTCCAAGCCAGGATTTTTCATGAAAACAAAGTTGATTTATAACCATTTCGATAATACTTGAAAAATGACAAAATCATTTTGAAAACAAGAAGTGAAACATCCTATATTTACTTCTGAAAGAAATCTCATATGGGGAAATTATCTCATTTTCCTGAAGTCTTTGAAAAATGACTTTGTCACACATTTTCAAGGCATTCTAAATAGTTTGATTTAGTTTTCCACAGCCCTGCTCCACTTCAGTGTTTTGGTCTACAATTCCCATAATCCTTGGTGACCATAGCCATAATATCTGGGAATGATTGGAATTGTATTTCAACAGATCTGGAGGGACATATGTTAATAATATGGTGGCGCAGTGGCTAAATGCCAGTACTGCAAGCCACAAGGTTGTGAGTTCGATCCTGCCCAGCTCCAAGGTTAACTCAGCCTTCTATCCTTCCGTAGGTCAGTAAAATGAGTACCCAGCTTGTTAGGGGCATGTATAGAAATGTTTTGAAATACATGCTATTTGTAAGTTGTTCGCCGCCTCGATCCATATGGAGAGGCGGGATACAAATAAATAAATAAAATAAATAAATAAATACAGAAGCACAATACACATGTGCAGATATAGTAGTGATTGTAGAATATTATATTAAGACCTTTTCTGCACTAGACTGTTATAGCGCTATTATTCCACTTTGAACATCTTGTGGAATTTGTAGTTTACTGAGGCCAAAGAGCTCTCTGGCTGAGAATTCTAAATGTCCCTCCCTATACTACAAACCCCAGGATTCCATAGGATGTTGAAAGTGGAATAATAGCACTATAACAGTGTAGTGTGGAAATGGCCTAAGTGCAATGTTTTTGTAAGTGGTTCTGATGGGTTAGAGAGTAGAATGGGGCAACATTTTTCTTCCATATGCATTTTTAATCAAATTGAATTAATTCCTACTTCCAGTGCTGAAGGTGTTGCACTTTGAATTGTGTACTTTTGCATATTTTGTAATGCAGATCTCAGTTGAAAAATGGATACAGAAATGAATATATTTAGGGGGAAATTTCGTACAACATGCATATTTGAAGGGAAATCTTAGCTGAAATCCTGATGGTTAGTCCCAATTATGAACAAACATTGGGTATGTTAAGCAAACTTGTGTACCAAACTATACGTTTTAGAGAAAATTAATAAATGTGAAAGTTAGAGAAACAGTCATGCAACAATGCATATCTTGGGGGAACTTACAGATGAAAATGTGCATTTATAGTTAGTGAAGACTGGTGGGTTTCATATTACTGGACTGATGAACCTCTTCTAAGTTTTAGGTTGAATTTTATATTTGATGCCCAACCCTATTCCAAAATATAAGTTCAGCACCTTGGATAACCTTTCTATAGTTTGGACTATATCCCAGAACTAATTCATCCCCCACTGATCTCAAAGACATCAGCACCAAGGTGTGCCATTTATGAACATATCTGACATGAAAATGTGCATTGTAAGACATGACCCTCACTAGAAAACAGGCTTGGAGATAGGAAGGTGCTTTTCTTAATGTATTAAGTATAATTAAATAGAATTATATTTGTATTTTTTTGAGTGTAACCCCTGAGGAAGGCCAACTTTGATAGAGGCCAAAACATGTTGAGCTTTTTAAAAAATAAAGACAGCAACCATCAATCAGCACATGGAACTCTATCTTTTGTTTACTGCAACTTGTAACATAAATCTTCAGATGCAGAGTTACACATTCAATGGGCTACACAATTGTCTGTTGAATAACAACACTATGTGACTGGATGAAGACCCCAAATTTGAAATCAAATCTACTACCCACAGGCATGTGCATGGTTGTGCATTATGCGCCCCATGAGCAATGCACATCAATGCACAATGTGCAGTGTGCATCCAGGCACAACACAAATGCATGGTCATTGACACCTTGAACTGAATAAAGCCATTCTGCGTGAAACAAAAATGTCAAGTGGCTTCTCTAGGAGAACTTACATATGCATGAAACAGCAAGAGGATTCAATCCTGCATCCGTTTTCTGTGGTGCTGGTTGTGGCGACATAGCAGCATCAGACTTCACAAATGACAGATTAACTGGTATAGCCCCAAGACTTAGAAACTGTCACTCAGTGTCAAGTGTTACTGTACACTAAGGACAGCTATTGCTTTTTGGTGCACTGCATCAGTCACAACCACAAGAAAATGAAACTGTTTTATTGAGAAGAAGGCTATAAAAATCTTAGCAAGGACCTGTGTTGCGGCCGCCTAACAGCTGCCAAGAAACAGCTGCTATTGATTACAAGCCTTGCAGCACCGCAGAGCTTTGATCCAGCCGCTAGGAAAAAGAAAAGCATCCAGGCTAAATGGACAGCTTCCTTGGTGTTCGTCTTCCACATGAATGAATCTGTTCTAATCCCTGGGAAGCAATTAAAAGAAAAAAAAGAAAAAGAAAACACATCCCAGATTTTTGCATGTTACATTGCTTCTGCACAAACTAGCACAATTTAACAGTTCTGGGAAACAGAACTATGTACATTTCCACCCAGTGAGATTTGCTTGGAAGTGTTAGAGTCAGTTCTAATACGTCAGATAGATCAGAAGGCCAAGATTCTTCTAGTGGACTGGAAAGTGCCACCATCTTAGTTACACAGGTCTGTGCAACAGGAGGAGGAGAAAAAGGTGGCAGCAGCATTGATACCCATAAGCTGGAATTCTGTTAGTGACATCCACACACACAAGGTTCTATTATGCATGCAAATGTCTTTTTTCAGGCCCTGAAGAAGTTGGCATGGCCTTCCTTACTCCTCAGTATCCAAAGCCCCTCCCATATACTGAAAAGCCCCCGAAACTGCTTCACATGGCCATTCTATGCTTCCCAGTGAGCAGGCAGGCTCAGAAAAATATCTAGCTATGTCCCCACAGCCGGGTGTGAAATTATGACTTCACTGCTGATATCCACCAGTGGCTTCAGTGCTTCTGTGATCATTCAGGGAAGTAGCCAGCCTGCTCACTGCAGAACATAGAATGGCTGTGTGGAGTAGTTTCAGGGATTTCTCTCTGAAGCAGAGGAAAGGTATATGGCTCAGCATAGCTTTGGTCCACACATGAATATTTATACTATGCTAAGGTAATGTAGGATTGAGGACTGAATGTCAGAATGGGAGGGATAGTAGAAGGTAATGGTAGGAGATGGCAATGGGACAAGAAGGTAGCTGTTGCATCAGCTGTGATATTTAGCAGCAGTGGTGACATAGAGAATGATAGAATCATAGAGTTGAAAGAGATGACAAGGGCCATTGAGTCCAGCCCTCTGCCATGCAGGAATCAAAGTGCTCCTGACAGATGGACATCCAGCCTCTCTTTATAAACCTCCAAAAAAGGAGACTCTATCACACTTTGAGGCAGCATATTTCACAGTCAAACAGCTCTTATCCTCAAGAAGTTCTTCCTAATTTTTATGCTGAATCTCTTTTGCTATAGTTTGAATCCATTGTTCTATGTCCTAGTCTCTGGAGCAGCAGAAAGCAAGCTTGCCGCATCTTCCCTATGTCATCTCTTCAAATATTTAAACATGGCTATCATGTCACTTCTTAACCTTCTTTTCTCCAGGCTAAACATACCTAGCTCCCTAAACTGCTTAGAGCTGGATACAGTATTCCAGCAGAGGTCTGACCAAAGCAGAATAGAGTAGTACTATTACACCCCTTGATCTAGTCACTATACTCCTGTTGATGCAGCCTGGAATCAAATTGGCTTTCTTGGCTGCTAAATCACACTGTTGACTCATGTTCAGCTTATGGTCTGCTAGGAATCCTAGATCTCTTTCACATTACTGTGGTCAAGCCTGGAGTCTTCTTGTCATCTTCCAGATGCAGCTCTGAGCTAGCTATTTCTTGAACCCCTGGCTCCAAGCATACTTAGCACCAGGCATTCAAAGAACAGCCAGCTCAGAACTGGCCTTTGGAAGAAGGTGTGTGTCCAATTCTTCCTCCCTCTGAAGCTGGTGCTCTCTGGTTGCACAAGATAACATGAGATACCTCCCTGCATGACCACCAAAATATTCAGACCATTCATATTATGATCCTTTATGCAAGTGATTTGATATCAGTGGGTCCTGGATGAAGCTCACCGTAAAATCTTGAACCAGTTGCTGTCTCCCAATTTAGTCTACTTACTATGTGTGCATTAAGACTAAAATGCTCCCCAGAGTTTCTTGAAGGAAAAGAAGAATGTAAAGAAACAAAACTATCGGCTGTTCACACATGCACATTCCTCACTTAGATAAGTGGGGTCATTTCATATGTATGCTTGATAAACCAAAGTACATTATGTGCAAAGTGCTCTAAAGAAGTGCAAAGAATAAAACAGCATAGGGGTAGGAAATGTGCGACCCTTCAGATGTTGGACTACAACTCTCAATATTCACAGCCATCTAGCCAATGATGAGGAATGATAGGATTTCCAGTCTATCATGATCTTTTGTGATGGTTTCTGGAGCAGTAGCTTAGTTTGCTGCAGTAATACCCAACAGAGTTGTGCGGCTCCTTAAAGAGCAGAACATTTATTACAACACACACTTTCATGGACCAGAGAGCCCATTTCATCGGATGCATGGAATGTCATCCTAATATAATTATGCACAGTATTGAGAAAGCAGATGTTTCTTCTTTCATAATACTAGAACATGGAAACATCTACTGAGGATGAATGGTGAGAGATTCAGAACGGATAAAAGGGCATGCTTCTTTACACAGTGCACAATTAAATGATGTAATTCACTGCTGTCAGAAGTAGTGATGGTTACCAACCTGGTTGGCTTTAAAGAAGGATTAGATGTAGTAAATTCATGGAGGATGGACCCATCAATGGCTCTGGTCAGGGCAACTATGTATTACCAGGAGAACGATATATGAGAGACAGTACTCTTTAATAAATTAGTGCTGCAGAACACAAGATGGTGGATGGAGAAACTGATAATAATGGGGTTTCTCACTGTGACTCATAATCCTGGAACATGGCACATCCATTGAAGCTAAATCATGGAAAAAATCAAAACTTCTTTACACTGGAGACCATAAACTGTGGGATTCATGATCACAGGATTCAATGATGTCTGCCTAGTTTGAAAGCTCTGAAGGAGAGTTAAAGAGATTCATGGAGGACAGGGGCATTAGTGGCTACTAGTCAGATTCAGATACTGGAGCTGTATATCACCTTCAGTATCTGAGGTAATTTACTTCTGTATTATCTTAATAGAAAATGTTTCAGTGGACATCTTCCCCAGAATCACTATTACATTTTGAACATGTATGATAGAACTGTATGTGCAGTCTGAGTTTCACCAGTCTCCAAAAGCAGCAAGAGAGAATGGTTTCCACTGGAAAGAGTCATATTGAATCTCAGTTTCCATACTTTCCAAGCTCTTCATCCTCTTTTTCCCAGCTATAGGACCAACCATTACATCTGGGGCGAAGAAAGTGTGGCTGTGTGTTGTTGGATGAGAACTCTCATTAGCCCTGGCAACATAGCCCATGAAGCATGATGGGAACTGCAGCCCTAGCAAAAGACAGAGCACCCAGGCATCCCATTCCATTCATGCTTTATAGCCATCCAGTTCCATAGTTTTTCCCTCTCTAAAGAAGCGTTGGTGAGTCCTACAAGCTAGTTAGCCATCTATGGGCTTAACTGTTGCACTCCACAAAATTGCAAGATAAAAGCAAGTCCCTGCAGCTAAAGAACTTCTAAAAAGTAGACTAAATCATAATAGATTCTGTTATTAAATAGAAAAAGAAACAATGTCAGATTGTATTCCCCTTGCCAGCTCAGGTTTCTAGCCTGTCTGAGGGAATCTCACTTTGCTCCTCAGGGAATGGCATATAAAATTCCATCTCTGTTGACTGGCTGTTCTTGTGTTCATGAGAGAAACCACTACTTTGCTGGCCATCCCTGTTATACCAGCAATGGTCCCCAATAATTATGAAAGGAGTTTATGAAATCATTGTACCTACTTCTGCTATGGCAGTAGTCTACCCTAGGTGTTTCAAGATTGCCTCCCCCCACCAGAACTTAGAGGAGTCATAGTTCCAATAAATTTTTCCTGGAGCATGTTATGAGATCTATAAAATACACATATTCAGTCATACTTTTGAACTGCTGGTAGTGCTAACCTTTGGGTCATCTCATTTTATAGTTTAAAGTTTCTTTCCAAGATGGATATTATCTCATGCTCTGACACCTTTGTTCTTTTATTGACCTTGGGATCAAATAGCCATGTAGCTCATATTTCTTGTCATCTCTCTGGAATATTTGCATTCCTTTTAGAGCTCTTGTGCAAGACCCTTCTCCACCTTGAATACTGAGGGTTTATTTTATCTAGCCTTCTACACAGCAGTGTTACAACCTCTTCTTTCTGTTGTCCAAAGTATATAAAAAATTCAAACTGCTGGGTCTCTCTCCAAAGGCAAGTTTAAAAATATTAGATACCTTGATTGAAGTATAGTCAGTATATCCAGCTTCTTGTGTCTGTCCCAGGATAAGAAATCTTGTTCTCAGACAGAGAACTTGAGGCTGAACTTCCCTGAAAGGCCTCCTACTCTACTCCTGGTTCCAGTGTTCCCCTCACACTCCCGGGGATACAACAACAACAACCTTAGGGAAGGTCATTGGGGAGGATAACTACTTTCCCCAACCAGGCTGAGAGCATGTCAGTACCTTGTCAGTAAGTTAAAAGGCTAGAGATTCCAGGCTTCTCAGAAGGAAGATTTCTCAGTGGATTTAGAGGGCTCTTCAAAAGGTAGAGGTCTCCCCAAGAGAAGCCTTGAACATTGGACTAAATGCATGCAGTTGGTTTCTGGTAGGGCTCTGGAGGACCAAGCTACTTAAACTTTCTGTTCTGACCTTTCTTCTGTTGGAACTATACAGGGGTAATCTCTTTCTAACCCTGCTGCTTGGTGAACCATGCCTGCTCCTGAGTCCTGGTTACCAGTATAATTATTTCTGAACTAAATCTCTTCCTGATCTACTTCCTCTATGCTTAATGATGATAAACAACTGTGATGAGTTGGGAGGGGCAGGTTTCTCCATCTAGGACCATTTGGGGCTGCATTCAGTCCATGGATTACTAAAAAATGCCTCTCTTTGGGGAAAAAAAAACGGGAGGGAGGGAGGGAGGGAGGGAGGGAAAGAAAAAAAGAAAGAAAAAGAGTGGGTGGCTGGAATTCCACTTATGCTTTTGAAAAGCATTTTTTTTTTTTTTTTGGTGTTGAATAATGTAGGTGGAGCCTGCAGGCTATTGAAAAGATGAATTATTGGGGTCTTCCAGGAAAGACAAATTACTCTTTTTTCTGGCTGGAAAAGAGAAGCAGAATGGGGAGTCTCAAGGGGCTAAGGGCCACCAAAACAGTGCATATGATCTCATTTATGGTCCTGACTCTGTCTTTGGATTATGCTTTCAAGTAGACTTCTTTCCCAGGTTGAACCGTGGATAGTCTTTGGATTTACTCGGCCATGCATGGCAACTTCTAGGCCACTCCAATTGTCACTATTTATGAGGAACAATTTTTTTTTATTATTCTCCATCCCTTAAAAATAAATTCATGCACTTCCAAGGTCTTCTAGTCCCATCCTTTACTGACTCAGAACATCTGCTGCTATTGCATCCCTGGAAGTGGGAATCCAACTTCTGTTTTAAAAACTCAAATGAAGACTCCAAAACAGGCCTTTCCATTGCTATACAGCTTGTATTGTCAGAAAGATTATCTTGATGTCTGAGAATCTCCTTTTTTGTAATTTGAACCTGTTGGTTCAGGTTCATTAGTGTTGGTTTGGAACAGCAGGGAACAAAAACACTCCATAATCTCTGTTGGGGTGCACAGCTTCCAGACTTTTAAGGGACACACACACTGGTCCCTGGACTTTGGGGATTACATCTTACTTTGGGAAAAAGGAAAGATATCTCAGGGCCTAAAACATGATGGAGGAAGTATGGTAAAATTATCTCCTCCACCCTGTGGCCCTTTTCGCATTAAGGCTTCTAGCGCGAGCGGGGGAGGGCGGCTCGCGCAAGAAGCCTTCTCCGGGAGGCTGCCGCTTCCCCCCTCCTTTCTTCCGCAGGTGAAGGAACGAGCGGGGAAGCGGCAGCCTCCTGGAGGCGGAGGCGGCTCGTGCGTCCATCCGTCCCCCCGCGCGTGAGAGAAAGGAGCCTGTCCCGTCCGTCCCCTCCCCGCGCGTGCGAGAAAGGAGCTTGTCACGTCCGCCCCCCGTGCGCATGTGCGAAGCAGGAGGTGTCGCGTCCGTCGCGCTAGCGCCCTGCCCCACCCCGCCCCTTCCTTCCGCAGGGGCGGAGGGAAGGAAGTGCGACCCGGCCACCTCCCCAACGCTCCACACAAGAGGTAAGTGCGCGCGGGCGCCAGGAGCGTTGCGCGAACGCGGGTGATTTTCGCTTCGAAGCAAAAATAAAAAAACCAGCACTCGCGCCGCTTCAGCCCTGTGAGCCTGGCGGAAGTGGGAGTGCGTCATGCGGAGCGACGCTCCCACTCCCGCGAGGCTCACGGGGCTGTCGCGCGACAGGAGGCCCGTGCGAAAAGGGTCTGTGTTGTGCAAGATAATTTTTTAAGTATGAATGGAATAATAAAAAAATGGAAGGGTTGGTCAGAGAGCCAGCATGGTGTAGTGGTTTCAATCTTAGACTAGGACTCTGAAGACCAAGGTTCAAATCCCTATTGAGCCTTGAAAACCTTGGGCAAGTCACACTGTCACAGCCTCAGGAAGACAACAGCAAACTCCTTCTAAGCAAAACTTGTCAAAAAAAACCCCCCTCATGATAGGTTCACCTTAGGGTTGCCATAAGTTGGAAATGACTTGAAGGTGTCTGACAACAACAACAGTCGGAAATGACTCGAAGGCATGCGACAATGACAACAACAATCAGGGGCCTGAAGATACAGAGATGCTGGTGGGAGGGGGGGCTATATTGCAGGGGACATGGGACCCAAGACTTGTCCTTTATCCACCTTTGTGTAGCCCTTCATATGTTGGAAAATGAGCAAATTTACTGAAATTCATAACAGCAATACATTCTTCACTCTTTCCACTTTACTTTCTTTCTGTTCTTTCTATTTCTTCTCCTTCCTCTACCTTTCTTTCTTGCTAGTCTTTCTCTCCACCCACCCTAGTGCTTGCTCTGGTTTTCTCTCTGCTCACTCTCCTTTCATCTCACTTGTGCCAGACAACAACACAGGGCCCTTTCTTTGGGTGGCACCATGTAGGTCGTCTAGATGCTCTGTGTAAAAATGAACATCTCAGGTCTGCTTCCAGCTTAATCTCTAAGGACACTTAGAAACTGCTGCTCCTGAGTGACTGAAGACTGTATTTCAGGCTACAAACAGTAGGTTGTTAACATAATGAATCCACATGAAAAACTATTAAAAAGAGAAGGAAGGCATTGCTTGGGTAAAATCCCCAGTCATATATAGATTGGTGTGGTCCTTAGAAAGATATATTCCAATGTGATAGAAGACACATTTTTTTCAAAAATTAAGGCTGAGCATGCTTCTAGGCTCAAACTCTTTTCCAGTGTGGATTCCAGACTGAGGTTTCTGTGAACAAATAAAATCAGGTTATTACTTGGCATTGCTTGGGTGAACTCCATATGTGCTGTTGATGAGGATAAACTGGAAGCAGCAGTTTCATCTGGTTTTTCAGATAACACAGCTGTTTATGGGACATGTCAGCCTGGAGTTTGACATCACCTGGGACTTGGTTCAATATACAGAGAGGCTCTCTTAGTACTTCACTGCTAATGATGATGATGATGATGATGGTGGTGGTGATGATGATGATGATGATGACAGCAAGAAGCCTGCAATTTTGATGAGTGTTTCTGGAGCAAAGACATCTGGCTTAATTAGAAGCTTGGTATTCCCTAAAAAATTCAGTGCCAGAGCCTTTGAAGAACAAATTGAAATGGTCTGAAATCGTTCCAGCTCCATTCCACACTGGAGACTGTGCAATGCTTTAAATTGTAGCGTCATCTCACATCGATTTGGAATATCTAGCAGTTTTCCCTTGCAAAATTGCATTGCCTCTAGTAGTTTGGGACAAGACTTGGCTACACCCAGATGATGATTTACTATGGGATTGCAGAATTTTCTTTATTCACATTGTACGGGATTGCTGCACATTTTGAGAAAAAATGGTGGCTACTTCCAGATGGTGATTTATTATGGAATCACCATGGTTCCTTCATTCACATTTTATAGAATTTCCATAAAGTATCCTCATTATCCATTTATATTTTTATTGTGGCTTCCCAGTGCTACTTCCATCTTTTTTTCATTTCATAAAGCTCTTTTTAAATAGAAGGAAAAATGACACAATCTTTACAGGTATAGCTGTGTTAGGTTTCATTACCCCTCTGTTGTTGTTTCCAAAAACGGGGATTGGAGTTGGTATGGGCAGTGACGTTCTGAGCAGGAATCTTTGGTATCTATGTTAAAGAGGAGCAAAGTATTTCCAGTTTCTGGGTACAGTGGTGAAAACTGGATGGTGAAGTAAGCTCACAGGAAGAGAATCAATTCATTTGAAATGTGATGCTGGAGGAGACTTCCGAACAAACCATAGATGGACAGAATGATCCAACAAAGGGGCTCAAGAGCAAATCAAACCTGAACTCTTTTAGAAGCTAAAATGTCTAAACTCAAGCTATCTTACTTTGGACCTATCATGAGATTCCATGACTCATTAGAAAGGACAACAATGCTTGGGAAAGTGGGAGGCAGTAGGAAAAAGAGAAAGACCACATTACAAGTGGATAGACTCAATCAAGGAAGCCACCGTAGTGAATCTGCAGGACCTGAACAGGGCTGTTGATAACAGGTTGCCTTGCAGGTGTCTTGTAGAATCATAGAGTTGGAAGGGGCCCTATGGGCCATCAGGTCCAACCCTTTGTTCAGTGCAGGATCTCTAGCTACAGCATCCCCAGCAAGTAGAGGCCAGCCTCTTTTTGAACACATCCAAAGATGGGGATTTTACACCATCTCTCTAGATAATTGGTTTCTTTACTGAATTGCTCCCACTGTCAAGAAGTTTCTTCTAATATTCAATTGACAGCCGCCACCCTGCTACTTAAACCATTATACCTAGTTCTATTTTCTGAGGCAGTAGAGTACAAACCTGTACACCTCTCTGTGGCAGCCATTGAAGTATTTAGAGAGTACAGTCATGTCACCCCTCTGTCTTCTCTTCATCAAGCTGAACATGCCCAGGTCCCTCAACCTTTCCTCATATGTTTTGTTCTTCATACCTATCATCCTGATTGTCCTTCTCTGAACTTGCTGCATCTTGTCTATATCCTTAAAACAAGGTACCCAGAATGGAAAGTAATATTCCAGACGAGGCCTGATCAGCAAAGAACATAAAGGGACTATTACTTCTCTTGATTTGGAAACTATGATTCTGTTAATGCAGGCTAAGACAGCATTTGCCATCTTTGCTGCAGCATCATATTGCTGGTTCATCTTCAATTTATGATTAACAATAATTCAAGGTCCTTTTTGTATCTAATGCTGCTGAACGAAGTACCCATCATCCTATAGCCATGCATTGGTTTATTTTGGCCTAAATGTAGAATTTGCCTTTGCCTTTGTTGAATTTCATTTTACTAATTTCAGCCCAGTTTTTTAGGTTATCAAACTTTTATTGAATATTGTTCCTATTTTTGTATGTGATAGCTACACATCCCAGTTTTGTATAATCTGCAAATTTAGTAAGGATTCTCTTCCTCCACCCATATCAGTCTTGATTTCCAACCCAGATTCCTTGCTATGGTCTCTGCTGATGCATGGAAGTACACAGCACTCTTTTTTGCGGATGGGGGGGGGTAGATTGAAACAAAGGCCATTTCCGCACTGCACTGTTATAGTGCTGTTATTCCACTTTCAACATCCTATGGAATCCTGGGGTTTGCAGTTTAGGGAGGGGTATTTAGAATTCTCAGCCAGAGAGCTCTTTGGCCTCAGTGAACTACAAATCCCAGAATCCCAAGGGATGTTGAAAGTGGAATAATAGCACTATAACAGTGTAGTGTGGAAATGCCCAAAGTAAAACTCTGTGCATTGGTGTATGGACATCTAAAGTGTTGTTTGTTGCCATCTTTTATTTTACTGCAAGTTTTACTGCTGCTCCATTTCTCTCCCTCAGGTTTTCCTCTACTATTCATGTCCTTGTGTTTAGAGCTTGCTTTTAGACAGATGTTTAAACTATCATCTCCTACTCCCTAAGGATTTAGTTTAAAGCCCTCTTAATCAGATTTGCCATGCTTCCCTCAAAAACACTCTTCCCGTTCTTCATGAGATGTAGCCCATCTGTAGCCAGTAGACCTTTGTCTAAGAAGTAAAGATGATGGTCCCAGAAGCCAAACCTCTTCCACAGACACTCTCTGTATTGTCAGTTATTCACTTGCCATATCTTCCTGTCCCTGTGTGGTCCTCTATCTTCCACTGGTAGAATTGGTAAGAATACTTCCCGTGCCTGTAAACTCTTCACTTTCCTGCCCATGGGTTTCATAGTTCAAGATGATCTGCTTAAAGCTGTTCTTTGCAGTGTTGTTGGTGTGCAAAAAGGAGTGCAGCTCTGTGTTCTTGAGGAACTTTGATAATGTGTAGATGATGTCCTGGATACACATGCCAGGAAGGCTTCTCAGTATGCATGGCAGGCAATGGGGGCATCTATCTCTTTTGTTTCCTCCCACTTTTGAATTTTTCACATTGTACGAAATTCTGATCAATGCAGAACTTTTCATCTATCCCCAATGAAGAGGTGAATCTGTCAGTTTCACTTTCTCCCAGATGTGAATTTTGCTAATCTTGATGAAATACAAAATGAGATTAAGTTCTCACCCACCCCTCTTACTACCTTAATAATGGTCTGAGATAGTTCTGTTTTCACATGCCTTGGATTCAAGTTTGCTATATGAAGTATGGAATGCAGCCGCCAAGAGACAGAGAGTAGAAGACATGTCTAATAGTTTTATGTCTCCTCATTTACTCAGGCAAACAAAGTCATGTGCAGCCAATATACACAGTCATCATAGATCACGTCGGGCAATTCTATTATCTTTTGTGAGAAATAAAACCAGTTCCATTTGTATTTGTCAATAAGCACACAACCAAACACACATGCTGGGCCAGACGTTTGTTAATTGAAGGCAGTCCATTGCCTTGGGGCTTTATCTTGACTTTCCAAATGGTCCAGAGGCAGCTTAAATGACTTCCTGTGTTTAAGAAGCACTGTGAAGTGAACCATGTGTCATTTTTATGAAATCTTCTTCACGGAATAACAATGGCTGTACTGTGACATTATGTTTGTTCTGTTTCCCTAACAACAAAATTACTGGATGTAATTTGGAAGCCAAGGGAAGAGGAGGAGGCATAGA